>VZTU01009948.1:1081012-1105830 GCA_013400835.1 Zapornia atra
GGCGCAGCTCGCTTCGCCAGGCGGGGGGAGCCCTCACCGGGTACTCAAACGCCCTAAACTCACGCCCGGGGAAAGCCTCTCCTCAGGCGTTAGCAGCTGCGCCCCCGCCGCCTCCGACCCTTCGTCCCCGTTACCGTTCACCCGGAGCGCGCCGCGCTGAGCGGCTCCGCGGAACAGGCGCTTTTTGTGCTTGGCCGCCCTTCAGAGGCGAGAGGGGAGCGGGAGCTCTGCCCGCAGGAGCTGTGACTCCTAATCCCACCCCTCACGATTTATGCGGAAGGGTTTAGATCACAAGATCCCACCAGCTCAGGAGCCTGCCAATGAAAACAGCTCATACCGTTCCGTCCACACACGGCAATCACAACGCCAATCTACAAAAAGTCTCCCTGCCTCAGTTTCTCCCACGGAAGAAACTGCCACTGACACCTTGACCTTAATTTATTAAACCCTTTGAACTAAGTGCAGAGTCCTACTAAAAGTTAACAGTTATTAACGTGCTACCCTTTGTAAAGATCTTATAAACTCTGGTGCTGACACAAGGTCAAGGATATGGTAATGTCAATGGTAGTAACCACACTAGGAAAATAAGGAATGAGGAAGATAGAAGAAGATGCCAGAAGTCAGGTGCTGAGAGAAGTCCAACAGAGACACATTCATGTTTAGACAAAGGGACGCCCCAAAACCACAGGACATTTTCAACAACTTGGGTCAGCCCCAAAGCAAGCCAGCCACAATGGGCATGCTTTCAAGGGCATGCAAGGGAGAACAAGGAGATTATCCAAGCTTATGCCAAATCACATTTTAACTCCCTCTTAAAACCAGGGGGACTAACAGAGTCCCATGCCCACATCCAGAATATCTCCTACATATGTAGTGATATCCTGAAGCTGGTGTGATTGTCTCTGGATGGAATATCTGTCCCACACATCCATGCTCAGAACACAAGCAGAGAGCTCCTACACCGTACCCGGCAGCACTGACCAAGGCTTGCTCACATGGTTGGTTTGGTACTCCTCAAGCACTTCTGGTGTAAGACCCACCAAGTCCTCAGCTGACACGCTGGGAACACACAGTACAGTATCAGCTACAGAAAAATCTCCACGTGAAATGACTGGATCACCACCACAATTAGCCAGGCAGCAAACACCCACAGATCTCTGAGAATAAGCATCCTGATATTTACACTGTTCATCCTTTAAACAGAGTGTCACTTGGGTAAATTAATGTCCGATGGACAGTATATAAGGAGTGGGGAAAGTGTTTTCCCTTTATATTATCTCCCCAGGCAACAGAGATGATAATTTTCTACCCTACTAAGAAAGGCATTGCACTGCTAAATTCTGACAAATTAGTGTTGGGTTATGTGCTTTACTAGTCCCACATGGTAACTAAAACTTCTAGGTTATTTGACTGCAAAACAAATCAGAAACGGCTCTGCATATACAGAGGGACAGACTTGAGAACAGTGATTACTCCTCACTCATTGCTGGACCAAAATCAAGCTTCAAAATGGCTTACACATGAACACCCTTGCTCACTTTAGTGCCTTACTCTGCAAATATGCCATCAGGTTCAAAGGGAGTAACATGCTGTTCAGCAGAATCTCATTTTTATTCAACTTCCTTTTCTACCTGGCCTTTCGACTAGCTGAAAGCATCTGAAAGCCTGCTCCAACAGATCAAACGTGGACATGGAAGTCTAAGAAACCATGCTCTTTCCTTGGCTTTGGTGTATGATCTTAGAAAGAAACACAACATTTGTGTTTCCCATGTCGTCCATAACATATCTTGAGGTACTAAACTGGGGGAGAAAATCTTTTTATGGCATGCACAAACCAACACTTTTCTGCTTTGGATGCAGACTCACTGAGACAGTGAGCTACCCTGTAGAAGCCAAGTGTAGAGCTGGCAATGGCTCCACGGGGAGACAAGGGCCAGTAGCTCAGGTGAACTTGCTGCAATCACCAGGATAAATGACCAAAATGCTCCTTCAAACCTGTTTGTAGCTGGCACTGTTTGTGTGGCAGCCTGAGTTCTAACTCCTGAACAGAGCTCCTGACCTCAGTCTAGTTCTTGGTTTTACCCCAGAGATGTCCAAATATTCACAGAGCAGCTGCTGAACCAATGTAGCTTTCAACTCACCAGATTAAGATAAACCAACACTGATTGTGGATTATGCTAATACCTAAGATTAGATAGTTTTAAAAAGGGAATTGTCACAGCTATTGCAGGTTAAATTCATCAGCCAGAATCCTTACTTTGCCAGAATGGATTGGATTCCCTGCACACTTATTTCCATGTGACGTTAAGTGTCCAGGAAGTTTTTCAGTTGGTAAATCAGCAATGTTTTCACTGCTCCCCCCGAGCTCAGTGAGGTCAGGTACCCTCAGTGTGAGCTGACACAGGAGCAGGAACCCAGCTGCACAGCATCTCAAGGGAACAGGCCAGTAAGGAACATGTCCTGAGGGAAACGGGTTTTGGTGACCCTAGCGACTTCCTCATCGATGATGCACTCAGTACAGACATACACACACACACACAGAGCAGTCAAATGCACAACTGGATCCATAAACACCAAACGAAACACCTCTCTGATCAGGTAGCTCCTTTACACCACTGCAGGGTATAAACCTCAAACCTCGTACCCAGGGTTTGCACACACCAAGCAGCATCTCAGCAGTGGATGGCAGCAGTTAAGATCCACCAGCTGACTTTCTGCATGTTGAGAAGCACAAGAAATCTCATAACTACTGTGGCACGATCTCCAGTTCAACTTCTGCAGATGTCCTGATAAACATCCAGACCTTCAGGCAGTTCTCCAAGCTCATGCTGAATTACAAACCTCCTCAAGACCTGCTCCATTGTTACTCCTCAAAATCCCATCCCATTTGGACAGTTAGGCATTTAAGACATTTTGTTTGAAGCGAGTGTAAGGAAGGGGGAACAAAAAGTTCACAACCCACCCCACCATATTTATCCTGGTTTGTATCACTGCAAAAGCGAGCACGGAAAGGCTGAGCCCAGCTCACCCGACGTCTCTTAATGTACTGTAATTTCTCAGGAAAACGCTTTGTGAAAAGTAAGCAATATATCCCAGCGTATAAGTATGTAACCATAGTTTCCCCCACCATGCAAAACATCTGTGACCTTGCACAGAGGTCATCACTGCAGTAGTGTTTCTCTTTACTTTTAAAGAAATGTCAGGCCATTTTTTATACAAGACTTATGACAGGGTGCTGTTTATTGTATCACAAAGCCACTATAACTCCAGCACAAGGAAACTGCTATTATTTGGAGAGTATATATCTTTCTGACTAGCAGTAAAGATGAAAATAAGAAGGGTCCTTTTCAGAGAGTAAAAGTCAGTCTCCCTTAACGACACCAGCATCTTCTTCATGACTGCAAACTGAACCACTACTGGACTGCACAGTCCGATTAAGGCTCAAACTTTTTGCTGGGATTTTCTGTTAGGTTGCACAGGGTTTGTGTTCATCTTCCACTCAAAATGGTGTCAAATTTCTGATTCTTGAGGTCTCTCGGGTGACCATACAATCACTCCAGCCACCAGACTTAAAATCTCAGGTCCCTTCAGCGGGGATCCCTTCCCTCCCTGCACCATTGTACACTGAATCCATTTTGTTGTTTCATGGGGAAAGTGTTGGAGAAAATGCCAAGGACAATTTGGGGCAGAATAAAAATAATTCCCAGTCACCTCTATTTTCTTTTTACCTTTATCATGGAAAATTGCTTGTGGCTTTTTCTGGTAGCTCTGTTCAGTCCTGAATGAGTACACTGTGGGGGCACCAGGCTGTGAGGGCTGCATCTTTTAAATCAGGAGTCTAACTGAGAGCCTAACTAGTTGTGTTCATTGAAGGTCCCTCGGTACTTTTCGCAAGACTAACCTCTGTATCCTGGCCAAATTCCAGCTCAAGTAATTACAATCTACTTTCCCAAACACCCCTCTTCTTTCCCTGCAGCACTTTCAATTGCATATGAAATTATTCTATTATCTAATTATAATAGTGCCCACAGATTCCCGTCAAGCCTGGGGACTCTGCGAGGTGCTGGAGGTGCACACAGAGTCTCTGTTTCCCAGCAGCACACTGTGCAAGTGCTGAGACCTGCCACTACCTCGCCACGACTCCGGAAGGCCAGACAGAAGGACAGGGTTTGATTTGAAGTGCAAGGCAGTAAGTTGGTGTAAGAGAGAGGCAAAAGAACACAATGTGTAAGCTACAGAAAAGCAAGCAGAGGGATGGGTCCCACTGGTGGTGGTTTGGGCTGGCCCTGTGCTGTTTGGTCAGCAGCACCCCACACAAGGTGCTTCATGAGCACCTATCCTGTTGAACAAAGCACTGCAGCAGTGTCCCAGCCAGCACCACGTGTGCTGGAAGAGCCACCCAAAGTTTCATCGCACACCAGGTCTGCCCTGCCAGAGAAGTATCCACACTGGGTATAACCACAGACACACTGCTCCCGACTCAGCCCCAGCCCATGCTCCACACGCCCCATGCAGCCCAGATCACGCCCTTCACTAGTGGATCCCCACGTGCTCTGCCCATGCTCCAGACAGACCTAACACAGCGCTGAGCTGACGTTGGGCAGGGTTGCCAGGAAGCATCAGACTGGCCGCAGTCTTCACCATCTGAACACAATGGCGTGCCTAGGCGCTTCCCTGGATTACAAAGACTTTGATTTCTGGAGTGAAGGGAGAGGGGGATTGGAAGGAATCACCTTGTGCACAAGCAAGCAAGAGCAAAGCCATTAAAGAGGAAGGATTGGATTGGTTAGGAATGCTATCCCCACTTAAGCAACTAGATCTTAAAACCCGAGCAAAGACAACTGGAAAAATGCCTAAGTTTGAAATATCTTTTCCAGCATATTCTGTGACATCTACTGCTCACACATATCACACGGCTTAAACTCGGAGAGATGAAATTTAGGAGTATGGAACTAGGCAGGACAGAAGGTCTTTCCCTGACCATCTGGGGAAGTTATCTTTGAGATGGACCACAGAACATTCATGCACTACAAACAGCATCCCATCACCCAGTAACATGAACAGCACACTAAAATAAAGCGATCAGGAAAATGTCATCAGCTCTTTTGAAATGTTTGTTTGTGGCTCGTTGTCATTAACTGGGAAAAAGTATTTGTGGTTCTTTGGGGAGAACAGTCATTTATTCACGTTTTCACTGCCATCCAACATAAGAGGTTTATGTAAGAGCTATGAAGGCATTTCAGTTCATATTGTTGTTGCCTTTGTACCTTTAAGCATAGGTTTTGAAGCGTGTTTCCTTATAACGTATAACTTAACTTCAGCATTTTTAAATGAAAATGGCAGCAGGATGCAGCCAGCATATGCTGTGTAGTCCACAGAGGGCAATTATTCATTTCCCAGTGGATACCTTTTCTTATGGTGACTGGCAGTGGGGGTTTTTGTTTGCTTTTTTATATTATTATTATTACTCATGCCTTTTATTTAAAACATTGCTAGATGTCTGTATCTCAATACACCTGCTGTGCCAGTGATTACACTGTGTTTAATGGCATGTCTATCCTGGGAGAGCACAGCCAAGTGTGAGAGGGGACTGGAAAGGACAATACAACAACTGTTGAGTTTGTACGTCCCTACGTTCCATTTGAGGAGCTGTCACAAGCCTGCAAGGACCTTGGTAATATCTGAGCTCCAACCCTGGTTCTGACACCAACAAACTGTTGGCTCCTGTGGTCTTGCATAGACCATCAGCAGCCACACAGCTAAACGCAGGAAGGGTGCAGGAACGAACAATGCAAAGCTCTCCACAAGTGAATCGGACCAACCTAATCTGTCTTGTGCTGAAAGAATAGTGGACATGTGGACAATGAAAATCCAGGAATAACAGCACCACCATTGCCACTGGAAATGTGTCAACAATGAATTCCTAAAGACATCTTGAAGAGCTTCCCTAAAAATGCACATGGGCAGCATAGGCCAAACTCGAAGGACAAATTTCACACCCAGTCACAGGCTGACAGTCTGTTGGCTGGGACTAGGAAAAAACTTGCACCATGGTGAAGCAAACACATAGCTGGAGCTCTACAAGGTTCTTACCTCAACAAGGTCAAGTGCAGAGATGAATTTCTTTGCTTGTTCCAACCAAATGCCCGGTCCTCTACAGCCAGATACCCAGCAGTAGGGTGCAAACACTGTGCAGACAGCACCAAGAGCCATGCTGTAGAAAAGAAAAAAAGAAAATTCAACCAACTTGTTTTAAATGGAGCATGAACAGGTCAGAGACTCCACAACACCACACCACTGCTACCCAAAGCACTACCTGCTTGGGGCCTTTTAAACACCTCTCACCCGCAGGCAACAGAAACCCTGCCGGTCTCTAGGATGAAGCCTCAGCTCTGCGGCGAGATCCATGGGGGTGGATCCTCCCATCTATCTGGAGACACCTTAATGTTAACAAACACTAACTGAGACAAACTAAACCACTTTTGCAGATTCACCCAGTACTTTTTGTCTTATTAAGCTGCTCTTGAAGAGTGACTTCGAAAGGAAGTTCAAGTTCAAATATGGCATGCCAGTATAATAATATTAAAAACCAGGCAAGTTTTACAGACTGCTGAACATGTGTCATCAGAGCTGGAAGGGGATTTACATGCTACAGATACCAGACAAAGAATTGGTGGGAATAAAGATTTGATTCTCATAATACCTGGACAAGTCTGTATTTAAAAAAAACTATATTCCATTAACCACATTGTTTCTACATGGCCTCTTATCATACTTGAGGCTGAAGTAGTTACTGAAGAAAGATCAAGGGTTAAGCTGCACACTGCACAATAGCACAAGACTTTAAAAGAAATAATAAAAAAAAGCTTCATCCAATTTTTTTTCCAAATTAAATCAAGAACATTCATAATTAGTTTTTACACCGGAGACATCTAGTGGGAAATGAAAGAACTGAAAGAGCCATAAGCTGCCTTCGCCCTTTCATTAATATTTGCTCCCAAATGCAGGTCAAATAAATCTAACTCACAGTTTGAAATGAGTAGCTTTAAAACTGATGTATTACTTTCTGCTCGGATTTATGCCACCCATTTTGGATAATTACTCCCAATGCTTTTTCCCTATTGTATTCAAAGCTTCTTCATAAGAACGAAACTAAGTTGGGTTCCTTGAGATCTCTTCTGCTTTTAATAACTTTCCATTCCCCTCCACCCCTCCCCATCCTCAAAGATTACTTCCACCTTGCAGTTTAAGGCGACTCGCTCTGTGCTGGCAGGCACCTTGCACTCATCTGTGTGCATGTGTGCTCCCCATGACTGTGGGCACACAGGAACAGACCATCCTGCCCCGCAGCCAAGGCCCGACCCTGTGGAAACATACCCATGTGCTTGAGCTTATACATGGAATAAATTTGCTGAAGCACACGTGTAAGCCCTGTTCTCACAAGATTTATGCACATCAACAGGGTTACACACAGCACATAAAGCTAAGCATGTGTTTAAGTCATTATAAAACAAGGAATGAACCGGGCGAAGGGTAAAAGAGATAACGGATGCACAGAAAGGTGAATTAACTCGCCCTGTGTCATGGTAGTGATGTCCACTCAGCACAACGCAACTGCCCAGAGATGTCCAAGACAGTTCTAAAGGCCACGTGGTGACAGTGAGCAGGCTGGTCCCACCAGCAAGCCACTCTGCTCAGGCTAACAAACCTACTAGGCAGAAGGCCTAATTAGCCGGAGCAAAGCATCATGCCAACACAGCTCTATAGCTTTTAGAAGCTACACTAAAACACGTACAGTGCTGCAAATAAGACAAGCAAACGTGTCCTCATGACGTCTCCAGGCCTGTGGAGAAGAGGCAAACTGCCCACAGGAGTCCTTCCCTGGGAGCAACACCGAGGCCTTCGCAGTCCATCCATTACAGGCTTTCATTACAAATCAGCATGGAAAATAAACCTCCCCTGGTAGCTGTACGCTTTTAGGTGTTTCACCAGTATTGTGCCAGGACATAGTTAACCATCCTGTTTCCACAAAAGGCTGTGGATTAGTGTCTGGCTCCTGCACATGCTGAGAACTGAGGACAGGTACATGCTGCCCCATTCATGGGCACAACTTCGGATCAGCGCGGTGCTGAACCTTCTAGCTCTCTGCTCTCCCCTCCCAGACACAGAACTGCTTAGCTACAGCAATTTTTTTTTAAAAAAGTTGTTCCTGCAGCATGTGTATCTGCCCTTTCCCTCCCCCTCAAGCTCGTGAGTACCAGGTGTCCGAAATCCTAATCAACACCCATTTGCAGCTGGGATGGAGGAAGGGGTGGGAAGCCAAGGTGGTTGCCTGAGCCCAGCTCAGACCCAGCAGCGTGCAGAAAAAGTAACAGTACCTAATTTTTCTCTTATGCTAAAACCAAAGCCTGGTTTCTTTTATCTGTGTACCACAGAAGCAAAAATGCACCCTCAAAGGCCTTCAGAGTTCCTTTTTGGGGTTCATTCAAAGCCCAACACTGCATTTGGCTTTTATCTCTGTTGACCAAACACCCCACTACCTTGCTCTCCTAATCACACGCAGATTGCAAAGAGACCTGGGGTTTAATATGGAAGCAGGCTTGGTGCCTTGCTCTGGGGAGTGAACCCAAGGGGAGTTAAACTGGGACTAAAAGGGGAGCACAGTCCTGGAGATGAGTGCAGGAGCTGCTGGGAAACACCCCCTAGTTATTGTGGCTGTGCATAGCACCCAAGAGCATTTTGCACTGGGTTTTTTCCACTGCATGGGAAGCAAAACTCCACAGTTCCTCCACAACCTGCCAAGGAATCACGCCCAGGCAGCCTGGTGAGACCAAGCGAAACTCGGAGCAGGTAAGGATAGCCCTGCTATGAGGTGGGGTCTTTTCTCATTTCAGGCCTTTTTCAGTCAGAACCACTCTAGCTTTTCATGAAACCTCTTCCTTGAAGAGCTACACTGCTCAGACAGCTTCCAGCAGAACCATGGAGGAAGAAGATGAGCACAGCTGCCAGCACCAAGACCCAAGGCTTCCTTCTCCCCCAAAGCCACACCACATCCCATTCACCCAGCACTGGCCAGCTCGGGGGTGACAGCCTGTCCCCATAAGCAGCCCCAGCAACAGGAAGCTTACCACTTCCTCCCCCCTGTACCCAGGCATCAAATCTATCTTCACCAAGTCACAGAAACAGGGAAAAAGTTAAGTATAAAAAGTAATTTGAGGGGAGAATGCCCTCAGAGAACTTACCCTCTGCGAAGCCCAGCAGCAGCAGACCCAGAGGAGGAGGAGCCTGCAATTAGGGCTAATTAGATGCAGCTCCACAGGTAAGCAGCAGCCACCTGCTCTCCCTTGTGCTTCCCTCCCCCCTCCGGGAGAGGCAGGCTTGGCCAGAAGAGTATCTGCGAGGCCACAGAGCCACAAACTCGAGCAGAAGAGAGGAGCCAATGCCAGTGAAGCATGCTTTGTGAGCTGGAGCATAGCTGGAGCTGCTGCCACCTCCGCTGCGAGAGGGCGAGTTACTGCTCCCAGTTCTGGAATGAGTTTGGGGCTCATCGCAGCCCTTTAGTCATTACAGGTTTCTATGCACCTGGATGCATTTCTCTTTGTTAAATCTGTCTGAAAGGGACAAAGTCAAAGATGTTCTTTTCCTATGTGCCCAGAGACTGGTGAACCTCGGAGCAGCTTTTGCCTGCAGATTCCCCAGTCCGAGGTGCAGCTTTCACATGGCCCACCACAGAGGGACAGTTTGGTTTCTGCACTTTTTGTGTGTGGTTCCCTTCAGCATGTTCAGTAAATACCTTTGAGGGGAAGACTTGTCCTCTCCCAGAACCAGAAGTTCTAGGATATCTGAAACACTAAAAAGGCTAAAAGCCAAACAGATCACATCCGCTTGCTCCTCTGGAGAGACTGACTAAATCCTGACAGGTAAAAGAAGAAACCTAAAGAGCAAGAAGAGGCTACATGGATGGGCATGTACACTGTGTTCAGGCAGGCACTTGTTCCACCTGCTGCAGAAAGGAAATGTAATTAATTCCTCTGTTTTGCTTCCTCCTCTGTTGGAGCAGAGGTAGCATGTTGTATCCCCTGTCCCTGCCTGCTGGAAGCAGAGAATTCCCCATGTTTGAGTCTAGCCATAGAAGAAAATGCTTAAAATGAACCCCCAGGTTGCCTGGTGATGGGAAGAAGGGAAACACTCTAGAAAGACAGAGATACTAAGCACTGTGCTGAAGCAGGTAAGGTGCATGTGGCATTTGGGCTTAGTCCTGAGTGACACGGGCCGTTCCCCACTGTGACTTGCAGCTGCCCTGAGTGAAAGCAGGAAATTGCATTTTTGCTATTTATAAACTGTGAGAGTGAAAAGCTGTGAATACTGTGTGCCTCTCCCCATCCCCATCTGTGGGCTTTTAAGGATCCTGTGAGCACCAACAGATCGTGCTTCTCAGGCCTTAAGAGGGCATTCTCCTCATACCGACCCATAAGGGGCATAGTGCACCACTGTCTTCCTTGTATCAAGCTGGAGAAACCACCTTTTGGGTCGTGTCTGCTGTAGAGCTCAAACTAACCTGGTTCTCTTTGTTTCAGTGAGCAGGAGCCAGTGCTTTGGGGACAAGGTGGCTGTTAACCTGCACTGGCTGGTATTCCGACTTGCTGAATGACAGTGGTAAAATCCTAACAGGGCCACCAGCTTGTTTACAGGGCTCACTGTCTCCTGGACTATTCACCCTTTGTACTTTCATGCACATCAAAAGCACAAGGTGAGCACAAAGCATCCCTCTCAGGCAAAGCCTAAGGCAGAAGGATTATCTCTAGATCAGTCCAGCTGTACGCAGCCTAATGCAAAAATGTCTCAGAAAGAAAATCTGAGTAACACTGCAGTCTAGATGTTGTAGCAATTACCCCACCAGCTAAATATCAGTAATACATCATCACTTCACTCACAAATGAACCTCAAACTGAGGCTGGTGTTACCATAAAACGTATACACACAGATCCTATATGCAAAGGGCACAGCTCAAATTGCAAACCAGGCGCTTTACCCTGTAGCATTTCTGTTGGCTGCAGTTCCCCAGACGAGTCAGTCACCTGTGAGAGCACACAGCAAAGCACTAACTCACCCAAGCCAGTTGCTCAAACAGATTATGGCTTGTAAAATCTCCCCAAGCAGAGTGATGTTAACTAGAGACTGGTGCTGCGCTGCGTACCAGTGGGGAGAAAAAATGCTTTTCTGCTAGATATTGTCTAGTTCAGCTTTTCAGGGCAGGGAAATTCCCACAGGGATGGGGAAAGCCACAGCTGATGAGCACATCCATAAAAATAATAAAAAAGGCACTTGTGATTGCACCAAGATAATGACAGGAAATAAAAAGATTTCATGCACTAAACACTTGGTATATTTAATCAAAATGCTTCTGCAAAGTGGCCTCCTAACTAAAAACCTGCTGCGGCATTTTGGAGCTTCTGAGATCCTTCCTGTCACTGTCACATTTGGTCATCAACCCTGTCCACCTCAGATACAAGCTTATCAAGGCTCAGGTCTACAAAGCCGTTGGAAAGGGACAATGCAGTTTCAGAACTGCTATTGCTTCTTTACCCTCAGATCCCACTAAATGTGCAAATGTGCTCTGCAAAGTGACTGTATCACTTAAACAGAGTAACTCAAGCTTTACAGAAATGGAGCAAAAGGAGAGAAAGGGACAGAGGGAAGGGGTAACAAAAGGATAGTTCCACGGTACCACCAGTGCAACCATGAACTCCCTATCAGTTGGGGAGCTGAAAACACATTGAAAGCACAATACCAAGAGCATCAGGGTCCTTTTCCATCACCGAGTTCTGTCCCTTTTGTCCTGAAGAAATTCTCCTAAGAGGCACGTGGAAAGTTATCTACAGTCTCTTTATCTAGAAAAGGCTTGTGTCCCTCTGACAGCACTGAGTTCCAAATCGTATAGCCATTTAGCAGAAGCCCTCACCTCCCCATTCCCACAGTGCCTGGCAGAACCAAGCAGAAGGCCATCGGGCTGCCATGCCGTGGCTGAGCATGCCTGATGCACCTTAAATGGGTTGCATCAAATTGGAGTCCCAACAAGAAATTATTACCTCCCTTCACTTAAACATCTATTCTTTCTTAATAAAGTATCCCAGGCATTGAATTTCAGGCCCAGTGTTTTCAGGGATATACGGGTTATTTCCAAGCCGAGCTATTACCAGTGAATGCGGTGACATTAATATGAGTAAATGCAGGAAAAAGGATGAAATAAAACATATCCTATTGAAGGAAATGAGAGCTCCTTAAGAAAGAAAAACACACATAGGAAAGACGTGGGCATATCAGGATACAAATGGGACACTGGGGAGTGCCGGATTCCACAAGCATGATGTTATTGAAGTGTTTGATACCAGAGTAAGCACCTGCAGATATGAATTACATCCTTGTTCAGACCACTAACATTGGAGTACTGACATCTCAGGAAGTGCTTATATTTCAAATCCCACTGCCAACTGCATAAATATCAAATAAATCAATCATAGATATAAAAGACATTATCTTAAGGACTTTAAAAGGCTGAACAAGCCACCGCTCTTCTAAAAGTACTATCACCCTTAAATCATTTGGGCTTTTTCTGTCTGTTGCACCTGAAGAGCAGTAACATCAAAGCTGCTGGCCATCAGACATTAAATGCTTCACCTCCAGACAGACAGACCTGGCACCGAGTAGTTAACTCCAGTAACAGCTCAGTGGTTGTCACAGGTCCTGCACACTGCAAATACTCCCCACTGCCTTCCAGAGACATCTCCTTTCACACACTAGAAACGGAGGCACTGAACTATGAAGACTTGTGCAGTGCCAAGAGCGCTCTAGAATGTCCTGAGCAAAACAAGTTCCATACCAAGACAGACAGTGCAATCTACAAATGAAATGTTCTGGTGGAAGACATTTTGCCATCTGCATGTATCAGGTAAAACGACTTATTAAAAATAGACTATGAACACAGCCCATCTCGTTTTGAAGAATTCTTGTCATTTAACTGAAAGTGTCTGTTCTGTGCTGAAAAATCCAGGTTGTAAGCTTCTGCTACACTCTGAATAATTTTTTCGGATACAAATACAAACATCAAAATATAAAAATACAATTTAAAAAAAATCAAATTTTAGTAATTCTGTGAGCTTTAATAAACTAAGGTTTTGCTCGTGTTACGGAATTTGGGATTTTAAGAACACTTTTCAATTTAAGTGTTTCCCCATAAGCTCTTATTAGATTAATTTGTTATTTTTCCTTGCTTGCCATGGGAGTCTTAATTACTATTGCTCCAAATACAGCTACCATCCATCTTAATCAAGCAGGGACTATTTGGCCCTACTGCTAAATCATCTGGTGTAATCAGTTTTTAAAAGTTTGTTCTGCAGTGAAAAAATGGCTGAGAAAGGAAGCAAAGGTAAATATATCTTGTTACATTTTGTTAACAGCAGCAGGAAGATTAAGTGGCCATTCTACTAAATATTCATAGGAGTTCAAATTTTCAAGCAGAAGTGTGCTATAAGCCACATATTCTGGGAGATATGGGGGGAAAAGGGTTTGCTGCAAAAAACAGTATTTTTTTTTTAGTTGGAATGAGTTTGTGAATTAAAATAAGGGTCATAGAATCCAAACTTCATTGCTGGTGATAATGTCTCTCAAACTCTTAAGAACTCAGTTTCTCCAAACCCAGGTAATTTCCAAGTGGAAACACCTCCAGGACTACTATTCCACATGGAGCACCCAGGGAAGCGCAGTGGGAGCTCAGTCCAGCCTCACAGCTGCTGCTGCAGTGCAGTGAGTGAGCTGCTGTTCCGAGAAGCACCAGCAGTAAGGACACTAACGTGACTTGTCACTCGCTCTGGAGATGGCATAAGTATTGCAGACCACAGAGCCCATCTGCTGCACCAGAGGCTTCAGCAGCACTGGGAATTGCCAGTGTCACCAGTCTGCACTGCTACCAGCTTTGTTCCAGAAATGAAACACCTGAAGAACCGGCTGTGTCAGGGTCCCAGACAAAAGGTCCAAGTGCCAATCTTATGATCACCCCTTTTTCCCCCAGTTGGAGTGATATAATAGCCCTTCCACCTCCCATCCAGCACCCGCTGCAGCCAAGGCGATTCTGCAATTTCAGTGTGCTACAGAACAGCCTGTCCCTCTGCTCACAACCCTGCATTATCTACTGAACAGTTACTGAATGATTTCATAACCTGAATGTAGCAATAACATGCACAGAGTAATTAGTGTGAATTTAATGTGATTACATAATTTCAATATGTTTTGGCTGAAGTCTTTCACAATCCCATGCCAATTTCCAGTCACCAGTTTTAGTGCCTGTCTATCAGCAGCTGGACCAGCTTAATGGCCCTTCTTGTTAGGAACAGTTAGTCTGCCCACAATCTTTTCTCCTAAAAACCCCCACCTTTTGGAAATATTAGATATCAAATAGGAATGGAGGAAGCACCTGTAGGGCTTGACCTTCCCTTCAGCCTCTTGTGACTGTGGAGCATCATACCCTTGAGCAAGGAAAACAAACTCAGGCTTTGGCTTGTTTTACCAAGGAGAGATTGAATGTGCCAAACAAAAGATTTGGGATATAAAAATTCTCTCTTTGCCCATCAAACAAATCTGGGGCAGCAGAACAGGGTTTGCCCAAAATACTGATGGAGCACCAGTGGAAAGTATCACAGGCGGCTCCTTTCAAATTCAGTTCCACAGTCCAATTCCAGCCTCTCGCAACCCCCTAAGTGTCCTGCCCCAGGACATGTTTGTCCAGGAAGTTATTCTTCTAAGTTTTATTACATTGGTATTTTCATTTTATATCCTGTAAGGTAATTGTGTGAATGAAAAATGAACAACTCAAAACTTTCCAAACCAAACTTGCACCTGGAATATGCTTTTAGGTCCACAACTGTCTGGAAAACAAAACATGGACCATTGTGGAACTGCCTCTCAGCTTTCAAAGAATATTTCTAGAGTAGAACTGCCATATTAAAAAAATAATCTGTTTATCTGCACCATGAAGTTTAAGGAGTATACTTCTCCTTGTTCTAAGACTTTTTGATATAAGAAACCGTATCGAGTGCCTCCATCATGGACGAGAACCAATCCCTACATGAGAGGAAACGTAATCCTGTTACAGCTCAGAATCACTCATATGGCTGCTGTCCCGTTAATCCACCCAAATCTCCCCATCCTCTGGTCTTCTCAGAGGCTCCCCTCATCTTAATCCTCAAAACCCCTCAAATTCAGTTTCCAAGGAAGCTTTCATAATTAAGATTTCATTTAGTTTGCATGCAAACCAAATGCCTCTCTCTGCAGCATTACTGTAAAACAGGAGATGTTCCATTACCAGGGCTCAGTTCACAAGATACAGTAAGAGCAGGGGAAATGTAATGACAAAAACAAAGGAGGTTCAAGTTTCCTTAAAAAAGTCCAACCACCCCCCTCCCTCTGTTCAGCTGCAGTAAGGTGAAAGGCTAAATGTGGACAGAATGGTAATATGTAAGCGGTTTCTAAGCTTTCTGGTGGGAATACTTAACAGCATAAGTATGTTTCCCCTGGAGACCTTCTCCACCATTTGGTCCAATTTCTTACTCCAAGAACTGAACCAATTCATGATGTAATGCTCCAGGGAAAACATTCCTCTCGAAAAAGAGTATCTTCCTAGGGAGAAGTTTGAAGAAAACATCTTAATATTGTTTAAACAGCTTTTGGCACGGTCATAGTAGTTGTGCTGCATTCGATATGGAAAGCAGAAGAAAGGCAGGCTAAAAATATGGAAACAGAAAGTTTCAGGATTTCGTTTAAGACTTCTCCTCAGCTACCACCCCAGGTCCCTCGCCCCTGCTGATACGTACCAGAGTGAGAAAAAGGAGATTTTCAGCAGCAGAGATTTTTCTTTGCTAATAAAAGAGACAGTTTAAGGCTTTGGCTGTTCTGTGCATCAGTATGAAACCACAAATTTAATTCTGCATACAGCCTGATCATTTTCTTTAACTCACAACAAGGCACAGTTCCAAGGCACTTACCACCACGGATCTGGCTGTGACTAAGGCTTTCTGTGGCTCTGTTCAGAGGCACGACACCAAGCATCAGAAAAAGTTCCTGGTAGCAATGCTTTAACTTGCTTAACTTGCTGTATCTTTCACAGGCATATACATTCTCTGTGCTACCATCTGATGTGCTTCCCTTTCTGGGGAATGGTTCACTCTGTAAAGCACCTTGTCGTGTGTGTGACTGGCAAGAGCTGGACATCAGCGTGTCCAGCTGACATCAGGAGGAAGCACTGGAAAAGCAGAAGCAAGACAGGCCAGAAGGCTCCAAACCTCAGGCAGTGGAGCAGAGTGAGGAAGGAAAACTCCACAAGCTACTACACACATCTACTGTGAGGAGCGAGCAGTGGGAGACGCAGGAGACATATAAAGTGAACATCTGAGGTTTATATTCCATAGCTTGCATTATGCAATGCTTAGTGTTAAGATATGCTACGCATGCAGTACCTACTCGTTATGTACAAACCCCACTAAGCCTTCCTTGAACACACCATGGATATGTGCAGCTTTTTTCTTGAGGGGAGAGTAAGTTTAGTACTAATTTGTACCCACACGACTACTTTTTCCCCAATAGCACACACGAGGATACTCAACTAACTCAAGTCACAGTTCAAACATTAATTCCTTTGCAACCTTAATAGATTTACATTAGTGAGCATTATTTACTACCCAAACACAGCATTACTGACCTTCTGAACATAGAACTAAGTGCGTTTGTTTGTCCAAACATTTGTGTGACACAGGCAGGTTATTTATTACAGTGAAGCGCGGCTTCAGAAGTATCTTCGGTCTAACTCAGATGATTTAATGGATGGTGACATTAGATCCGTATTGTTCACCCTGCTGTTACAAGTGCTGGCAAGTAAATGAAAGACAGAGCAAGGAAACTGAGTAACAACTTAATTCAAGAACGGCACAAACCCAGACCGCAGAGGGAACGAAAAGCCCAATTGATTCCGAGCTCGTTTAGTTCACTACATCATTAGGGCTTTCGAGGAGCGATTGCTCTTTGTTATTGCAAACTCCTCTTCAGACTGAGATACCTTGTTTGTAATCTTTAATGATTTACTCAGAATGATTTTAAAAACTTAGGCTCATTTATCTACTGAAAAACATCAAGGGCTGGATGCTATTGTTCAAAGGGATTTTTGCTCGTAGGGTGGGAGTGTGAGGAATAGGTTTGTTTGTAGGGTGGGGGATGTCCAAGCACGGTGTCTGCTTTGGCAATTTAGTTTTAGTTCTGTATTGTTGGTAATCAAGAGGTCTCTGGGTGTTGGTGACCACGTTATGACAATTATGAATAAACACAGTTATTTAGACTATACAACATGTTGCACACCAGGAATCATCTCCGTTACACAGCAGAAGGTCTTTGCTGAAGGGGCTGGCAGTGCCAACACACAGCAGGCAGCCTGCACCATAAAGGGGGTAGTTCAGCTCGGCTCCAGCAAGCTGGCGGCCAGGCCAGAGCAGGCTCCTGTCAAGGTTTTACTGCTACTTTGCTGAGTCTTGTGTTTGTAGAATTTTTGGTTTCTTGGTAGACCCTAAAGTTTTAAAGCCTTGAATCACAACTGTTTATCACCCTTCAGGGAGCTACATAAAATGTATTTTCCTTCAGAATGACTATTCTCATAAAAAAAACTAATTTAAAAAAAAAAAGACAATTTAGAGTATTTTTTCTAAATCTACAATATAGTCCAACTAACAGGGATTCTTAAAACTAAATACTATGAACCACAAAAATTAATGCCACCTGCAAGCTGTAAATATGTGTATTATTTAATTTTTTCCCAAGTATTTTCTTTGGCTGATACATTCAGCTGAACAAGCCCTAAAAATTGTCAAACTAAATTCTTGTTTAAGAGTAGAGCTCTAACTACTGCCAGTTTGAGTGAAACACACATCCAGGTTTAGGGAATATGTTTTGTTTATTTTGGCTGCAGCGCAGGGTAGAACATTTTCCATCCCATCCGAATGCAGTCAAAAAGGGTTTGAAATATTGCACAATAAAAGCCATTCATTATATCTGTCTCCTCTCCCTTCCAAAAACAAAAATGGCTGACCAGTTCCAACTCTGCGCAGGGGGCAGGAAGATGGGAGTCAAGGGGTCACTGGAAGTAACCCAAGACTAACACCAGGTTTTTCAGGTTTGAGTTAGGGAATATGTTCCATGCCCTCATTCCCAGCGCACACAGGTTTTTCTTCTTCCCCCTCCGAAGCTTGGTTAAAGTAGTTAATTGCTCTGTTATGCACAATTTACAGGACTTAATTACAAAACTAATACATTAGCCTTTTTGTCTATACGTCACAGGCACAACTTCATCTTTTCCACTGGGACACGGTGAAATTAGACCTGATTTCAAGTTAAAACATGTTGATTTGCACTGCTTATGTCCCGATTTTAAAACTGAAGGCATACCAACTACGCTTTACAGGTTGGTTTGAGATTTATTTCCATTGCTTACCTGCCTGTTAGCAGCTTGAAAATGAAATTTCTTTCACTGCCCACTCCTGTTCCTGTGCTTAAGCTACACTTGGCATACTTCAATGGCTTTTATTTTTTCTCTCCTCTCTCCGTTTCCTCATGGACAGATCTAACAATGCTTTTCTGTTTGCTTCCTTGCGCATACATCACTTCATCGCTAAATCTTTCCAGGTCTAAGTGAACTACAAGAGTGCTAGAGGATTCAGGCTGGGAAGGAGAAGAGTAGGGCACATTTTAGTGCATTTCTAAACAGTAACTAGACCAGATGAACACAAGAATGACATTTATATGCAACATTTCAGTGTTCCATTATCCCCTTATATTGCCCAACTAGTCAGAAGCAAGTAGAGAAAAACAAGATGAAGACTAGATAAAACTTTATTTGCAACTTATTAAAGTTAAAAAAAAAGCAAACAGGCACATACAATTCTTGTTGTTTTCTTTCCTCTGCTTACCATGAGCATCAGTTGAGAAAACTTAGTTTACTTATCTGACATGTGAGAAAACATCAGATATCATACCGTATGATCCTCACTTTTGTGACTTCTGTCCATCTTAACTACGGTAAAATACTGGCATATCGTAATTCCTGGAAAACACCAACACTTTTCCTTTGGAACTTTACGAAGAATTCAAGTCCAAGTATTGTTGTTGTCAGTTATCTTCATGTCACTAACATGGAGCAAATCTGAGCAATTCCAACTGCAACATACTCCTCACTGAGAGCTGCCAGATATTCAGCTATCTGGAAACGTATCAAGACTGCATTGCTTAGGATCCTGCAAGCAAAAGTGACATGTAATTACTCTTACTTCGTAACAACATCATAATTACACAGTGGCAAAATAAACAGTCTTTCTAGGACCCACTGCTTGTCCTCTATGCCAGTCAGAGAACGATAATTACATGGCCATTTGCTAAATGCAATTACTCAGCCCTTTTCTTTGACAAGTATTTACAGTCTTGTAGTCAGCCTTAACAAGCAGTATGAGAGGGGTGTGGTACTAAGAGTAGGAAAAGGCAGTTAGGCACGAAGAGGAGAATACTGACAGCAACAGGAAACGTTAACACCCTTCAGACAAATCTGAGCTCCAAAGATGAAAATAAGACCATATACCTGGACAGTGCAGGGCAGTGGGTGTCACTTCCTTTTGGCAGGACATGCCGTCCTATTCTTTTGTCTTTGACACTTGTTCTTTCTTGGATTTTTAGTTTTTTCATCTTTCTCAGCACTTGTGGCTCTTGAGATGCTAAAATCAGCCCGCTCTGAACCGGTGCTACGCTGTTGAGAACACAAGCTTTAAGTTGTTGGGGCGCATGTGCGTACCTTTGCTTCTCTTAAAAACACACCACAGTCCAACAGTCATAACAATCACATTGTCCTTAGTTTCTGTTATTTTACATGCAGGATCCCAACAGCTAGACACTAACAGCTGGAAATACAGATGTATTGGTTAACAGGACAGACAGCAGATGGAAAGGTTAACAGGACTGAAGGTCTTTAGCACAAGACCATGTTTTCAAGGAATATGGAAAGTCATCACAGGTTGCAGAATAAATCTGACTTTACTAGCCTCTGTGTCATGTCCCTACAACTCAGAGAAATTAAACCAAACAGAAAAATTAGACAGAAAACTTTGTCTCAATTCTCCTCCTCAGTTTTCTGTACGTTTTTGGATTCCCATGAGTGAAGCCCCTGTTCCTATGAATGGAAGTCTATCAATAAATCTCTTCTAAATTTGGTCAATTTGGGAAAGCTCCTGGAAAATTCAACAGAAATATTAGATTTAAGTATCAGCCTACAGCCAACAATGTTTTAATAACCAGAAACCCACTGTCACTCAAAATAAACATCTCCTTAAGACAATAAATTGCACTAATGTTATTTTCATACAGGTGGATGAAACATCAACACTAAAGAAACTTACCTTCCTTTTAGTAGAACGAGCTCTTACCACATCAGATTTGTCTGTCTGGGCTATTAAACATGAAGAAAATAAGAACACTCATTCAGTGTTTGAGGAAATAATCCACATAATTTCTAACATTATGCACAGTGTGTTCAGTCGTTACTCTTGAGTAGCATTTTTCTGCATAAGGGACTATCAAACATGGCAAGATTAAAAAACCAACTTCAGACCTTGCTGTACAAATCAGAGCAAAACAAAACTTGTGAGGATGTGGTAATAATTAGCACTTACACAGCTTTCATAGAGGTACGTACACACACAGTCCTCTTTCAATTTTTGCTGTTGCTATCTTTGCTGTTTACAAAACACCAAAATTACAGGATCAGAATCAAGCCAGCAAGACCAATTGCTTCAAGCAGTAAGTCACATCCCTTTAGCCTAAACAATAGGTAAACACCACAGCTATGGCAAGGGCCTTTAGAAGAAAGGAAGCGCTTTTATTTAGCGTTCACACAAATGAAATACAGCCCCTGTATAAAAGCAGAGCCCTGCTGTGTCATCTCTTAGTTTTCAGATACAGAAAGATGCAACAATACCTTCTGCATTTTCAAGAGGTAAGAGGTCCTCAGCAGCAACAAAACTCTCCACTAACTCTTGAAGAGGCTCAACACATTCCTTTAAAAATAAAAGGGTACATTTTTAGCAATATACTATACCAGATATGTCCATGAGTGTTTGGGAACACTGCAGCAGCTCATTTGCTATACACGGCAAAAAGAAACACAGTATTAAAATTATGTGAGTAAGCCAAGACAAGAAACATCCGATGGGCCAGCACTCACCTTAACCATAGCTCTACAGGCCGAAATGCTATTCAGAATTCATAAAGCAAAAGAGAAAGTTCTCCATGTCACTCTAAAGCTTCAAGCAGACTATTCCGATACTTTAGCAATTTCTTTTCAAAGCCAAACAGACTGAGGGAAAAATTAAACCAAAGTCAAACATTCAGAGAGGTTGAGAGGCTGTTTTTATACCTCAAAAAGCCTAAACAATCAACAAAAACCAACTTACATCGAAGTTAGGCTGGGACAGTGGTTCTCCCATGAGAGTTGACCTTGCGAAAGCACTGTGGCTCTGTGAGCCTGAGTGACGGACTGGCGTCGCTCGTTCACACAACGGGGCATTCGCAGAAAAAGCCTCATCAAGTATTTCTGGGCTCAGACCTTTCCCAAAGGTAACTCTCTTCTTCGGCTTTTCAGATCTGCAGGTTCCAGTTTTCTCTACTACAAGGAAATACAAAGACTGCTTAGCGAACCTGGGACTCTCCTTGAGCAGACACTTTCCAAGGTCTTTCTATGGGTCTTTAACTCCCCCTGGAAACAAACAAACACCACCTCTACCTGTCCTGTGGATCCAACCAGAATTTTCAGTGCAGCTTCACTGGTGTGAAAATGCTTGAAAAACAGGTGAATCTATTGTGGTGCCAGACACTTACTTAAGTTTTGGGGTGGGAATTTATTATTTCTTTTCCATTGACATCCTTTTCCTCAGCAGCCTTATTTTTCCCATTTTATGCAGCAGGATGTCACTCGAGCTACTGCAGTGGTGGTTAATGCAAGTCATTCTTCAGATTTAGCAAAGAGGAAAACCCCTATGATCCCCCAGAACACTCTGCCTATTTAAAAAACAAAATCTCACCTGTTTGCAATGCTTCACCTCCTTCGTCAACTGCATCATTTGAGTATTCCTATCAAATTTAAGTGATACAATCACCTATTTAATACCACTTAATTAGAATACTGTCCTTGTTCAAAACAAAAGTGAAAGTGTTGCTTACAGAGTTTTAAAAAAATCCTACTTGTTTTCTAAATGGAAACGTCAACAACATATAGATGGATGTTCTCAAAACATGAAAACTTCCAGCAAAGCTTCCAAAACTACCAAAGGGCACAAAGAGATCTGCTCCAGAGCATTAAGTTACTTCTGATGTGTTTCAAAAAGTATCTTTAACCACGATTCAACCTCTGGCAGCTCAGTACCGAGTGCAGGAGCTCAGTGCCAGCACCTCCCTCTAAGTCAGTTAACCAACCTTCAAGCCATCCGTCAGCTGCTTCACTGGCCTGTCCTTCAGCAGGGATCGCAGATTGTAGCCACTCTTATGTCCACCTAACGAACAATACCCTGGGTGTCGTGGTGCGATAGGTGTCCTGCTTTCATCAGGTATTTTCAGCCCCACTTCTTCTGCAGAACGACCTTTGCTTCTGCTCAGCTCTGATGCAGCATTACTTGTAACGCCTCTAGCGATGTGGTCAGAACTACAATCTTTAGAGCAAGTAGACACGTATGACAATTAAAAATCAAAGTACCACTGAGAAGTCCTCTTACCATGGCCTGCTTCTAAGCTAACTCTAATTTTAAGAGCTCAACAGGACTGCGTTGCTCATAATGGCTTTGCAATACTTACTAGCTCCATTAGGAAATAAGGAGGTTAACACCAAATGGTTTTTCGAATTTAAGTTATTAAGCAAAAGCCTGCACATCATGATCAAGAGCTAAGAGTTTCAACAGCTAAAACCAGTTGCCATAAAAACTTCTCAGTTTCATGGAAAAAGTAAATTAATAGGTATAGATCCATAAATTAAAACTAAGAAAACAGTCACAAAAAAACCCAGTCTTTGCTTTACTTCAGTTATTCTGAGAAACATCTGTTCAGGAGGCACTAAGAAGCAAGATGGGTTTAAACAAAAGAAAAGAATCTCAAGCCAAACACAAAACCCCTGTGCCAATCCTTACGAAGGAATTTTTTTTTTCTATTAAGTGGCTGCAGTTTTGGTACTTTTTAGCCTAAAGGAAGACATGTTTAAGATAAATCATTGACCAGAAATGTAATCAACTTACAGCAGCCTGCATCCTTGGAAGCATCGTCCACCTGTGGCAGCCCAGAGAAGCCACTCTCCCCTTCAGCTTCTTGTAATGCTTCACAAGATGTCCGAAAGGTGTTGATCTTCTCTTTCAGCAACCTGACATTTCCATGCTGAAGAGGACTAACCTGCCAAAGAGAATTAACCTCATGAGATTCCCCCCCGAAAATGACATGACCTTTATTACACTGTATTTGTACTTTGGCATTAAACAAAATCAAAGCAGCAAATCTTGTATTTAATACAGGTGCAATTTTAGTTGCATGGCAAAAAATGCAAAAAAAAAGAACTGTATTGGGAAAACTATCAAGTTTTACTGCCTCTCATAATCTGTTCCCTCAGCCATATTCAGCATTAGTTTTCTGACAGTCTAGTTTGTGTTAAGAGCAAGTCTGATTAAAAACTAAGTCGCTCACGCTAGTGACTTTGAGCCACCAACACTTTAATAAGCAAAAAATCAAGCACAGTAATTAAGGGTTCTGGTAAACAAAAGTTAAAACATAAGGCAGCTAGACATGGAGAAAAGACCACACAATCCCAGTGTTCTAACATAAGGCGTCCATGGGGAGTCAACTAAATTCAGGCCAAAGTTACACCTTCTACTGGTTCCTTCCTGAGACTTGCCTTCCCTTTCCACCAGCACACACTAATTGCTGGGGGGAGCTAAACTGACATGTGAAATATACAAGGAAGACTCACCTCTGCAAAAGCTTCATTCCACTTGTTGCTTCTCTGCTGGGCAAGGTACTGGATAAGGGTGTTATTCTCTGGTGACCCCCGTGCACCAATCGCTGATCTTCGTCTGAATTTCAATAAAGCTGGAGACTTCCCTGAAAGTGGGACGGGAGGAGAGGGAAGGGAAAGGGTATTTGTACAAAAAGCGTATTTTTCCAAGAGCTTTAAAACACTAACTTCTGTTCTTGTTCAGAGCGATTCATGCCATGGATGAAACCACGGGACACGGCTCAGCCCAGGAGGCCTTTCCTGAGAATGCAGGCTGAGTGCTACTGACTGACTGAGCTTTCCAGAAGCTGAGGCGGCCGCACAACAGGCGAGGCCCCGTCTCCCTTCACGCCTCAGCTCCTGTCAGCGCTGTGCGTGAGGCTCCCCCGCACCTACCCGCGTGGAGCGGAACGTGACCTCGGGCCACAGCTCCGCCCCGCGCACATGCGGGCCCTGAGGCGTCCGCAGCCCCCGCTCTGAGGCGGGGCCTCACCTGCGGGCGGCTTGGCGAAGCTCTCCTGAGCGATCCCAAACTCCGCAACTGTCACAGTCGCGAAATCGACGGCTTTTCCCCTCAGCGCCTCCCACGCGCCGCGATCGGGTCCTTCTCCCGCTCGTTCCTCGCCGGGCGTCGAGCGCCGCCCGCCCGCCGCGGCCTGGCGGCCAGACGAGTTGTCCCGGCGCCTCAGCGGTGAGGCAGCTGCGCGGCACGCGCGCT
>VZTU01009949.1:6905-19876 GCA_013400835.1 Zapornia atra
ATCTCCTAGGCAATACTGTTTCGAAGCTTTTGTCCTTTTGAAGAAAAGCTCTGTAGCTGTATTTTTATAAAATTTCAGGAGAACACAGTTTAATCACATCTCCTGATGTCAGGAACTTGCTGCAGTCGGTGGAATGCAGCAGTTAAATAAATGTAGAAAACAATTAAATACAAGTATGGCTCTCTTTTAAAGAATAAACATGTCAAGTGTCAAAAAACATTCTAGCTCTTCTGCGCTCCAGCTTGAGTCAAAATACGACTTGTTCCTCTTCGATGAATATTTGAGGAAATAAAACGACACACCTGTTAAATTAACACATTTAATGTGCGCCAAAGCTGTTCATTTGTACAGTAAATAAGTTAAAAACTTCATTCTCACATAATCCACTATTCAACCTGACTGACTGTTGAACCTCCCTAATCAAATACATCTACATGATATTGTAAGCTGCGTTACAGTACATTATTAGCTTGTAAAATGAAATTGCTGCAACGTTATGTACTGTATATTTGAAGCAGTAACAAATTTACCAGTGATAGATGTGCTAATGGATACGTTGTATTGCAATAAATATAAATTCAGAATAGCAATTGGAAAACATTAACATTTTTATATATGAGTTTAGGCATTTATGAGGCTGATCCAGCTAGCAGTAAAAACTGAAGAGGTGTTCTTGCTAGCTGCTATTTCTTTTTTGGACTGTTGCGAGTAAAAGATAAGTGGTCTTTCTCTGCAGCTAGGCTTTTATACCCAACATAAGAGACTTACAGCTGACAGAGTTTTTGGTAAGTAGCTATCATTCCTTTCTCTAAGAAAAAAGTGCTCTATATACCTGATCTGCAGGTCAAACCTAGACATCACTTACTAGTAATTTTCTGTGGCCTTGCTATCCGCGTTTTGTCTCCTGCCCAAGATACACATACACACACACACATACACACACCGAGCCCTTCTCTCCCATCTTCCTCTTGAGCTCTTAATGCCATCATTAGCTACCCAACAATTGCCATTTTAAAAGAAACAAAGCCATTTCAGGAGAAGGGTCAAAAATAAAGAACGTGGAAAATAGCATCCAGGAGAAAACACTGGGAGGAAGGCTGGGGGTGCCGTACTTCTGTCCTGGGCATCCTTCGTAGACATCTCTGAGAGAATTGGTCCCCTTCGATCCTGCAGCTGGTAGACCGGCACAGGATTTCAGCATTCTGCAGGTGATCCCCTGTGCCACAGCAGGAATCCTGTAGCCCCACTGAAAGGAACGACAATGGCCAGATTGCTGTGGCGAGTGCCCCGAGGAAGGTGGGGCTGAGGGTCACAGGACAGGAGGGGTGAGCAGGAATGCAAGGGGTTTGACAGCGGGTAAAAAACAATAGGGTGGTAGGAGGTAGTAAGTTGCAATATGGAGGTGTGAAGCCCATCAGCGTCTTCATGTGTTCTGACCTCATCTTGCACGCTGGTTTCTTGCACGGCGTTTTGGCAGATGTGTGTGTTTTATCACGCAGGGGTGCTTTACCCAGCAATATTTACTCAGCATTTACAGCCAGTACTTTCTAAATGTGCTTTCTTTTTGTTTCCAGCTTAGCAAAACGAGGGGTGTGTTTCAGAGTCAGACGCCACAATGAATTTGTGATATCAGCAGAAGCGTGTCAGAATGCGGATGCAATTACAGAGTTACTGGAACTGGCAGAAATACAATAAAGTGTTTGGGTATTATAACTCAGCTTAATGTGGAGTGCTGTTAGTTTGCTTGTCACTGAATATCCTTTTAATTAACCAGTCCTGATCCCAAAATATGCTGCACTTGGGTAGGGACCAAAGATATATGCCACCATTATCATAACCTTGTAATGATGATCATAGTAGACAGTCACCTTCCTTGTTAGAAAAAGTAAAGCTCAGAGTCTGGTGAATTAATCAAAATCAGTAATCTTACTCACTAAAAGAGTTATGATATACTATTTTCGAGCAAATAGACAGATGTTCCTTCCAATGTGGGAGTGGAAGGAGCACAGAGGGACCTGCGAGGAAAGGTCTTCCTTGAATTTGTCCTAGCCTACCTTTCTCATCATGTGAATTACTTCACTTCATTGACCTGGGTATGCTGTGGATATCCAATTATTTGTAGGTAATATAGCCTATTCTGCAGTCAAAAAAATTGGTGGAAATCACTACTGGCTAAGACTTTTTTCAATTCGCACTGGTAAAAGTTATTCTTGTACAGGGAAGAGTAGAACAATTTAGAGAAGTCAAAAAATATTTGACACTTCCTTTGATGAGAAGCTTATAAATCTGCCTTTTGTCTATTTTTAAGACCTATTACTGTAACATATGTGAGTCTTAGAAGTGCTAGTGAATGTATCTGAGCACACTGTCAGAGTAGAAAAATATCATAACTCTGGGGCCTGAGACATGGGAGATAAGTCCACTTGTGGGGAGCCACAAGTGCCTCCCAGGTCTGGTAGGATGCAGCCACGTGTCAGCTCACAAGATGACAAGATTCAGGAAGACACCCTCCTCCTTGCAGTTTCCAAAGGGAATTTGGATGTGCAGAGCAGAAGGGATCTGTGGTGTGCTGATTTGGGCTGGGAAACCAGACCAGAAAGCCGCAGAAGGCAACCACCTGGCAACCCAGGCACATCCAGAGCTTTCAAGCCATAGACCTGAAGTCACCCTCTGTGTTCCAAACTTGGGGTCTTATTAGTACAATAACTAAAAATACTTTGAAAATGTAAAAAAAAAAAAATTGCTGGATAGTATTTCATTGTATTTGGAGGGGTAAGCTAAATAAGTGAGGCTTCAAAATTATGTCTTTATAGCATCCCAATGACATCCCTCCCAAAGACAGTGGTTTAGGGCTTAACGTTGCTCTGATCTGGTTTCACATGGATTAAAATATATGTGCTGTATCCTTCTGTTCTTCCTCTATCCCTCTGCCAAGGGAAAGAAGGGTAACTACCTCTCTTAGTGGCGGAGTCGTGCTCCTCAGCTTCTAGCGATGAAAACTATTGAAGTGTTTGAGCTTTTATCTTTTGTCCTAATGTTAAGACACCTGTTTTGGCATATCATCAGGTCCCATTGGCAAACTCCCAAAAACGATACCTCTTTAGTAGTCTCCTGATAGATGGTTTCCTGGCAAGAGCTGTAAGCTATCCAGTGCCTTTTATTTTTCAACACTTTCTTGTTCGGGTAATTTTTATTCTTCTACAATTGTCTGTTTCTTTATTCTTAGGTGCAGTGATTGGAGTGTCTTGTAGCCCCCAACCCCCATGCTTCATTTTGCTCCCATGTTTTGACACCATCCAAAGTTGCAAGAACACTTGCACAGAATATTTGGTTAAAAAAGAAAATTTTAAAATTAAAAAAAAGGACCTTTCTCCTAATAATGCCTTCATAGGCACTGAAAACAGCAACTTTTTTTTTAAGGAAAAGAATATCCTGTCACCAAATCCGATCATGGGAGAAATAAAAATTCTGTCTGGTTTTTAATTAGTTTCTGTCCTAGCAGATTTTGAAAAGAGTCGTTGGAAGAGTGGAACTTAAATTTGTCTTGAAATGCTGCACGGGCCAGCCAAATATACTTTATTTGTAGCAAGTGTCCTCAAGATACTCTGCCAAAAATTTTGTTTGAAAAGCAAACTACCAAAGATTATCTGACTTTATTTCTTTCTCTTGAAATCTACCACCAAATCTTAGAAGAGCAGAGTTTTCTCTTTGAAAAATCCCAGATCTGACCACATGGGAAATAACAGATGTTGTTCAGCTTTTTAAATCCTAATTTTCTACTGACTCATCCTGTCCACATAAGCAATGAGGTACAGAAGCATGCAGAAATATACAGATAAAATACCTCACTTTATTTGGTTCAATTTTAATTTGTTTTGCATGGGATTGTAGGCAAAGAGTCAAGTTATTTATTTTTTTTTAAACTAATTTTCTTCTCACAATTAGTACATTTCACAGTCTTGACTTTGGAATACATTATTTTTTCAAGACGTATCTTTGCTGGCTGTGAAGAATTAATTCTTCAAACTACTTAGTAGACAAATAGTCTGTGGCTTAGACCAGCCAACTCATTTTTGCTTGTGGATTTGAACTCGCAGGCCAGATTCATCAATGCGATAATGAGACATTTTCTGTATTTCAATTTTTAACAATTTTCATATCCATATTCATTAAACTTTAAAAGATGATAAATAATGGATGGTTCTAGTGATGTCTGTCAAATAAATTCCATAGGAAGAGAAAACAGGGGCTTCATAAATGTTGAATTGCACCATTGTTTACATTTATAATGGGTTTCCATAAATGGATAAATTAGATCATTATTACCAGCGCTATTCATTATTTATTAGTATTTGCATCTTAAAGGCTAGAAACGCTCATGTTTTGTTGAGAAACGGAAAGATTTGTAGTAGTTATTGCTTGTGATCTGCCCAGTTCTGTCTCTCTACAGGTAAAATGTAAAAACAATAAATTTCATCTTCTCTTCTTGATCAAAAAAAAATCCTGCATATTTTTAAGTGACCAGAAATTTCGGTGCCACGTGTCATTTATTGGTTCACGATGTTGACAGTCCTCTGCACATTAGGAAGAACTACATGGTCGTACCTCTTCCTACTTCTTTGATTTTACATATAAATTACCCAAATGTTACGTTCTATAGACAGTTTATTTCCCTATACTCTGTATTTCCACATTGTCTACCACTTCTGCAGCCACGGGATGCCGCTGTGGACAGAAGATTAAGGATTTCACAGAAGGTAAGCTACCCAAGTAAGTAGACATACATTTGATACTCAGTCATGCATTTCAGTTTGCATATGCTGCTCAACTTTTTGTTCCCGCCGTAGGTCTGTAAGTTTGGTTCAGTCTCAGCCATCAAAGGGCTCAGCAACACATTGGCCTCAGTAGAAGTGTACCTAGTGAATAAGCACTGAGCACAGGCAAGTTGCAGTAACTTTTGACAGCAGAAAGGTTTTTTTTCCTGCCTTTCCAGAAGCTGCTTCACTTCAATCTGCACCTCAGAGAGCAAGTACGTGCCAATGTAAGAGCAACATCTACACACACCAGCTGTTACAGCACTGCAGAAGGAGCTCTGAAGGCCACAACAGGGTTTGTTGTGATCTACAAGATCTCCAAAGAAACCTGTGTGGTCAGAGGTTCAAGTGTCTCTGTCTGTCCCCAGGCATCCGTGTGGTGAACACGCAGCTAATAGTGCCATCCATCACAGCTGTCATAAGCAGGGTCAGCACCCGCATGTTTGCCACTCAGGGAACAAGTCTCCCATAGGTGAGCTACTTGCTAACACAAGCTCAGAGCTGCTGTTAAATGATGTTTTCTGAGGAACCTTTGCCACTGTGGATTTCACACAGAGACCAATACTTCCAGGATTGCACATGGATCTGTCCTGGCTCATCTGAAGCTCTCCCCTTTTCCCTTGCTGCCTTGAAAGATTCCTTTGCAGGCCATTGAAATGCAGAAAGATCTGGATCCTGCTCATAGCGTAAAGACACTTTCCATCAGAAGAGGGGTGGCCAGCAGGGACAAGGGAGGGCATTGTCTCTCTCTGCCCTTGTGAGGCCCCATCTGGAGCACTGTGTCCAGGTCTGTGGCCCGCAGTGCAAGAAAGATGTGGAACTGTTGGAGAGGGTTCAGACGAGGCCATGAAGATGATCAGAGGGCTGGAGCAACTTCCCTACAAGGCTGAGGGAGCTGGGCTTGTTCAGCCTAGAGAAGAGAAGGCTGCAGGAAGACCTCATTTCAGCCTTCCCATCCCTGAAGGGAGCAGAGAAACAGGAGTGGAATCAACTTTTTAAAAGGGCAGACAATGAGGGAACAAGGGAGGTAGATTGAAGCTAAAGGAGGAAAGGTTTAGATTAGATATTAGTGGGAAGTTCTTTACAGAAGGAGTGTTGAGGTGCTGGGAATGGGCTTCCCAGAGACATGGTGGATACTCAGTCCCTGGAAGTGTTCAAGGCCAGGTTGGATGGGGCCCTGGGCAACCTTGTGTAGCTCCAGACCTGGAGGTTGGTGGCCCTGCCTGTGGCAGGGGGGTTGGAACTCTGTGATTCTTGGGGTCCCTTCCAATCCAGACCATTCTATGATGACACTCTTCTAGCAAATGACTTTGAAACGTGATGTTAATCTTTAAGGTAAATGAAGAAATAAATCCGTTTCATATCCTGGATGGGACCAAATTAAGTATTCCCACCACTGTTCAGCAGACTAATAAAACAGAAGGAATCCTATTTAATTAAGCTGAAGAAAGGTTCTCAGACCTTCCTCTAACTAAATATACCAAAACAGGTGTCACAAAGGAGTTACTGCTTCAGGTGATGTCTGTCACTGGACCATACAGCTAGTGGGATAAAGCTTCCTGGACATCTTTCCATTCATGTCAAATTGCTGGAGTGTGTGACATAATAATTTCTCTATGCCAAAGGTGCAGCACACACAGAGCAACGTGATGAAGTAATGCCTAGCTCTGTTTCGGGAAGCACCGTAACTTCAGGTAGCATGTACTCAAGCATATTTGTTATGCCATTTGAGAGACAGCTATTCAAAAGTTTCCTCTTTGAGACAAGAGGAGAAGATCATCTAGATTTTGGTGCACCTGGAACAGTTGTTTCCTCATAAGAGGATAGGAAAAATAGTCTATGACTTAACAATGTAGAATCAAGATTCGTGACGACAGTCTGCCCAAAGCTTTACAAATATTTGAAGATGTACTGTCCAATTACAGTGTGAAAAAACACGTGTTAGAAAAGGCAGCATTGTTTTCCAACCCAGTCACTTTGAGATAATGATTCATCTCAACCCAAGAGATAGTTCTAGGCTCGACATTGGGCAGGAGCATTGGGTAGCATACAGCATAGATCTTGATCATGGTCCGGCACAAAAGTGCTTAAAAATTCCTGCTTTAACTGGACTGTTTGGATACTTTCACTATTTCATCAGAGGACTCACTATGTCTTTAGAAACTAATCATAAACCTATTTTCCTGCTGAAACGTATCAACTCCTCTATGTACGCGTGCAACAAATGGCTTATGTCTTGAGGCACTACTTCATCATCTTCCGTATCCTGGGGAAATCTTCCTTGAAAGAAGTGCTCTGTCAAGACATCCCGTTTAAAGAAGACTGATGACACATGTGAGATATTATTGGCATATAGCACTACAGCGTCTGCAAAGAATTTCAGCCTGGTTCAGCTACTCAAGAGCAGGCATCCCTGCTCCAGCCTGTGAGTCTGCTGTGTCTTAAGCCCCACACCTCTGCCCCCTTCAATAAAAAAAAAGTGAAAAACCTGGAAAAGGAAAAAGAAGAATCATCAGCGATCCCAAGGAATGTAAGGTGTCCTAGCCAGGGGAATGGAGGTCAGTCTGGATACCTAAAGCCAAGCTAGACCAAGGCAGCGTGTCTCTCTCCAAGATTATACACTGTTAATTCACCACATAGGCTGCTCCAGAGAAGCCATATGTTCTCATGCTCTCCCACAAGCAGTGAGAAGACAGTACAGAACATCGCACACGATTTCAGTGGTAAGCTGACATCAGCTGCCTATCACACTCTTGACCTAGCTGCTCCCCAGCTTTTGCAGCAGCGATACCAGCTCCTGCATATTTTGCTGTGAGCTGAACCATGAACAATCATTTTGGTAAGAGCTCACCCGAGCCTGGATCCTAATGCCACATTTCATCTTCTTTGCAAACAATTTAATTTGGCTTTTCAAAAAGATGAGATGAGCATCGAGTGCATGCTTGCTCCCTCCAGAAAGCAGCAAAACTTTGCCTTCGGATCATTCACCACTGAGAGAGCCTTAAGATCATGCATTTCCTTTTGCTGGTCTGGCTGGCTAACTGCAAAGTAAACATAGGAGATGCAGAACGCAGAATAGTGCAGGAAATTACCATCTAAATAAATGGTTAAAGTAAAAACCATTAGAAATGGGCACTCTGAGTCAGGTGCATGATTTAGGGTAATCCTGCTTATTTATGAAACATGGATGCATGTCTCCCTTCCACACTTGTAATGACCATCAAAGGGCATTTTCCCAGCCCAGAGCTCCTACTCATGACCCTGCAGACAGCTTACTGCTGAAGAAGATGCATTCTTTCTGCTTTCTCTTGCTCTTGACTAACTTTCTAGACTGCCTGGCAGACTTTTTGCTGTAGCAGCTTTTCAGTTACAAAAGCAGTGTCCAAGGCTCTTTTCTTACTCCTGTCCTTCTTGGCATCTGCATGTAACATTTGCTGTTGGCTTCAACTTATCATGATTCTAATTTCTCTAGAGACTGAGAAAGTTTTAGGGGGATCTACTGAGAAAGTTTTAGGGGGATCCACTGACTTTCAAAAAAAAAAAAAGCATTTGGGGGGATTTGACATTCACTAGAGGACAGCCATTAATACCATCATTAGAACAGTGTGGGTACACATCATGACATTTAGCACATGATGATGATGGAATAGAAAATGTTTGTGAAATTTGTTGCTGGTGAAGAATTGTTTTCAAGGCCTGTACCATCTTACGATTTCAGGCTGAGATCTGTAAAGTTCATCTTCCTAGATAACAACGAGCATGAACATTTGTGCTTCATGCATCCTTTCATAATAAAGTGCACAGGTTGAGTGAGCTCCCCACACTCTACAATACTGTAGATATTGTAGAGTCTATTGTCTCCTGAGTCTATTGTCTCCTGAGTCTATTGACTCTACAATACCCATTTAGCAGCAGAAGTTTCCATCACAAGGTCCACACATTGCTGTGCCTCCCTTGTAATTCACAAAGTCAGTTGTACCATCAACAGTCTTCACTGTTGCAGACCCTGCCGGGAAAACAAAGGGCTGACTCTGTTCTGCTACCAAAGCACTTCCTTTGCCAAAAGCCTTCAGTGCAGGAGCAGCCGTTTGGCAAAGCCTCCTCACAGCCTTTGAAACCACATTTCAGTTCAGTTCCTTTCCTGCTGGCCCAGGAGCTCGCTGCGCTGGGTTGGGTTGGTGCCATTGATTCCTGTGAGCTCTGGATCACGCTCCTGGTGAATGGAGCTGAAGACGTTGGTCAAAATGGATCATGGGATGATAACCACAGGTATGAGCGCTGATGTCACTTCTGCATAATTAACCCCTCTGTGTATTGTTCCCTTCGGTCTCAGAAACCTAGAGAACACAGTGAGCATTGATTACAAAGGCAAAATGAATCAATGGAATTTCCCATAATATTCAAGTATATTAAAAATGCATCGACAAATCCTGGATTCTTTAACCAGATTTATGCAACTCATTTTAGGTTGAACTCTTTCTGAACTCTATTCCAGTTTTGCCATAGTAAGAATGGAGCAAGAATGTGAGCACATCTCTAGGTACACATTTATGAGTTTTAAATGTCAACTATTTTGACCCTAGAATTTAATGTAAAATTGAGGCACACTGATCTATTTTTCTATTAGCGAAATCTACAAGACACTGAATGTTTGATGAGATTATTTTGTTTTTATGTAAGAGACTAAATAAAAAGATGGGGACTATAGGTAAAACAAGGGTTTACATATGCAGTTCCCATTAATGCTAGTGGGAATCACAATCCCAAAGACTCTTCATGCATTCATAGGAAAGAAAAAGCACTGCCTCGTTTTGCTAGCAATTGTAGCCTATACTGTCAGCATTGAACACAGAGATATATGACTTTTCATAAGTTAAAGAGGAGTTAAAACAATATGTGAACCTTGAGATGAAAAAAAAAAAGAGAAAAAGGAACAGAAAAAAAGAAGGAATCTGACAGTTGAACTGAGTCAACTGCGTAGATTAGATAGGGAGAGGAAATTAGAACTAGCACAAAATGCTAACAAGCACAGAACAAATAAATGGATAACAGGAAGGGAACTGAACCAATATAAACAGCTGCAAAGGGTATTGTTGGCAGGATTTCAGGCCTAACAGTTTGAAGAGGACAGAAACATTTCATTGTTGAGCAGTATTTTTTAAAAGATGTTTTACCTCAACATAATTGTATTTGAAAAATATTTTCAAAATTGCAAGCTTCCTGTAACCATGGGGCTGCTGAATTAGCCTGGGCTTTCTCTAGGTCTTCCCTCCCTTTTCCCTAGACTGGAGAAGGAAAAAGGAGTGGTATTGAGCCTTGTGCTTAAACATCAGACTGCAAGGAGACCCTAAGGGTACTTAGGTGAGATAGTGTGCTTTCCCTTTGTGAGATAGTGTGCTTTCCCTTTATATGTGGACACATCTCTCCTTCATTCATGGTGTCTTCACCATTTGTGGCTTTCTCACCCTGCCCAACTCTGAAGACTTCTGAGTCTATCATAGAGGGAAGGTCCATCAAGTAGATATCACAGTTGGAAGATTTATCCACCCATTTCCTAGTCACTACAAAGTTGGGTGAGACTTCTAGTTCTGTTTGCAGGTCTCTAGCTATTGATGGTTTCTTACATCATGACCTGCAGAGTGGCAACCTTTGCAGAGAGGGCAACCAGCAGAAATGGCTGTCTCTGAACAACAGAAACAGAAAACCTGATGAGCTGCCTCTCATCAGGTACTGCACTTAGCCTGAGGTGAGGCTGCAGTCCTCTGGCCAAGCAAAAGGTGCTGGCTCCTGTCAGATGCAGACCACGGGCTGGCTGAAGTGATCCAATATGGCTGATTGTAACTAATGACAGTCACCAGCATGTCAGTATTTGTACCTGTTCTGCTGTATCAGAATATTCTGATAATATGCTGTAAACATGCTGCACACGGTTTCAACCGAAGCAAGAAAAGCATCTTTAAAAATGGTAGGACCAGAGACTGTGGGGTAAAGCTGATGTACACTTGCAGCTCACTAGAGTAGCAGCAGTCTTCTAGACATAAAATTCAGAAATTAATTTTTTTAAGATATCTAATTAGTAGCTAGACATGTAAACAAGCCATATGCTTAACACATTTGTTCAAAGCTTTTTCATTTGTTCCTTTTTCAACTTTTTTTTCTTTTTTTTTTTCCCCCTACATCTTTTTCACAGGGTGAGTGATTTCTGGGAAGACAGCCCTTTCCAGATGCTTGAGGCTGGTTATTCAAACTGGTAATCATCTCTGAATTATAATCTTATTTTGATACATGTATTCACTTTATTAATCAATCATCTCATTTAAATCCTTTTGATTTCTACCGCTGAGTCTTTTTCTTCTCTGTGTGTCCTCCTTTTGATATCGCTCACACAAATACATTTCAGAGGTGAACTCCCCACAAGTTTGAGTTTAGAGGTTTCCTTTTCTCCCAGGACAAGTTTTGTTGTAACTTCTTAAACGTATTCAGATACTGTGTCATATATTTCTTTCTGTATTTTGGTTGTTTCCAATCTAGGTAAGACTGTATATATCTTTAAAGGTCCTGACAGTACAGAAGTCCTCAGTGGGCTATTTAAAAAAAAATAATAATAATACTTCAGGCATTCATTTGCTTTTATAAGTCTTCTAGCTGCTGTTCACTTCTTTAGGTAGCTAATATAGTTTTTAAAAATCTCCACAAACCTCACTAACAGTTTCAAGGATGATGGTAACCATGCAGTGTTAGAACAGCTTCACAAAGAACGCAGACACACACACACACACAGAGAATACTCGAAGTTTAAAAATTACTCCACATTGATTAGTCTTGCAGGACAGGGGACATATGAGAAAAACTCCATAGCTCTCAAATTATTATCTTCACTTTTTTTTTCATATTCACCGGGGGATTCTCCTTCAGGTTTTCTTTGCTCAAGTGTATATTCCAGTAAACTCAATGATTTCAGCTGAGGATCTTGGGTTCTACTACAGAAAAAAAAAGCAAATGAAAAATTTTAGAGTTTTGGGAAACGTGATAGAACTGACTTCCTTCTTCTGTTGACTTTATAGGAAGGATCGCTGATGATGCACTAAGCAGTCATCTCACCTCACAAGAATAAAAAAAAATCAAGCAACCTGACATGCATATTAGGAAGCCTGAGACGCTTTGAAATCTGAAGATGACGAGACTCCCCCTGTAATTCCATATTGTAATGAAATGAGCATAGGAATGAGAATCCAGAATAACTGAATTCTAGTTCAATTTCTACTCCCCATATGCTTGAAATGTACCTCATGCTTATGCAGCACAACATTTACATACTTAATTTTTAAAAACCACAGCATTCTAGCAAAGCTTTATTCCCGCACGTTGCTCATATGTATATGTAAAACTTGTTTCCTCCTTTAGCAGAGATCATGGGAATCACAGCACTTGACACGACAGTGAAAGATATTCTGTGTACACAGACCCACGTGGTGCCGTTAGGAAATAATCTTATTATAGGGCGATGCTGGTGTTTTATTTTCTTCTGATTGTTATGCTACAAGGGTGATACTGGAAGAAAACAACTGAATAAATTATTGTGGGGAAGGCGGCTGCTTGCTCCTGCAGGCTTGCGTGTTCACTAGTGTATTTTTAGTCATATTTCATCTTCATTGTAGCCAAAATTAGTTTGTGACAGTTCAACCGCTTCTTTGGGAAAAGATCACTTTATGTTTAACGGGGAGTTATCATTCTCTGCCAGCCCGCAGTACAATATGAACATCACTGCAACGTTTGAAAACTCCCCTTTAAAGAAATAACTGAGCCCTACCTAAATAGTTAGCACTAAATGCACAGGCAAGGCGTGTGACTGAAAATCCGTTGTCTTTTTATGGAGGGTGGTGCAAGTCTAATGGCAATGCATTGGCTCCCAGAGTTATCCTTCTGGACGGCTCGTTATTGCTTTTATCTCGGGCGGTTTCCAGCTGAAAAGTCAACCTAAAAGGGCACCACTGGGTCTGAAAAATTGCATCCAGTCTGGAGTTGTCATGATGGTACAACACCAACGGCCACAAAGGCTGTTGGAAAGACTCCGAACCGTGGCAGCGTTTTCACAGAGACATTGTCCTCCAGCTGGTTCATTTGACACACTCGGTAACAGAATCTGGTACAAAAGGA
>VZTU01009949.1:19958-44346 GCA_013400835.1 Zapornia atra
TGTAACTAACTCCAGTTACAGGAAGTATACAGTGAAAGATCAAAGTAAGAGACACTAAGTGAGCCTGTTGAAATGAAGTGTTACAGGCATATGTTCCTCATCTCACAGCTCCGTCGACTGGGTGCTGTAACAGCTGGGATATAAGAAAAATGTTTCAGGCAGATTCAGCAGAAGAGCCTGTACTTCATTTGGCCAGCTCGGAGCTTGCATCTCACCGAAGGACTGCAGCAGCTCGACGGAGGGATGCTTTTTTTGCAGCACATGGGCTACAATGAGTTTATTCCTGCTAATTGCTTTCACATAAACCAGCATAAACCTCACTGGGTGGCTAGAAGACACTGACCAAGAAGTCACCAGCCTCGGGATGTGTGTCCCACTCGCTGCTCACATTATGAAAAGCATCATGACCAGGGGGCTGCAAGATACAGGGTCTGTGTTTCCCTGCAGTACCTCAATGCAGGAATGAGGTCTGTCCTTGGCTCCTGCACCAAGGCCACCTCATCCCTCCAATGGTAACCCCCTTCTGCTCTGCTTTTTCTTCAAGAGACGGCGACAGCCTAGGCACATGATAACAGCATGATGCGCCCCAGAGTGCAAAGTCAGCCCCGCTGCTGGTGAAGTCACAGCAAATTAGGGTGATCTGTGCACCGGCTGAATTTGCCAATTAATTCCCTTCACCATCAAGAGCGGCACGGTCAGGCAGATAAGCCTCGGAGCTGGGAGCAGGGAGTCTCCTGCTAATTCAGCTGCTGACCTTCTGCATGCCCTGGGGTGAAGAAGGGAGCTTCTCCCTCGGCCTTTCCCATTCGGGGTCTTCCCCACATGCTGAGTACGAGCACCTTGCATGGGGATCATCCCCTGCAGCCAAGGCCTGCCTAGGCGCAGCACTTGCTCTGGTTTTGCCTGTTTTTGGGAGGTGAATTAAATTACCACATCTTTCTCCTGAGGGAACTTTGTAGCTGAATAAACATCTGTTTTGTAAGGATAGGCTATGCTGGATATTAAAGGCATTCATACCACACCTGGTATAAATCTGCCCAAGAAGCCACCAGTCATCACACTACGCCAATACAGATAATTGTCATTATCGCTGCTGTTGTCATTCCTCTTATTAATAAGGCCTAGTATCTGGTAATATTTGGATTGTGAAAGCCAGGTATACACGTTATATGTCTACATCTCCCTGCTATAATACCTACACGTTTGCATCGGCATTTCTGTCTGGACTCCCCTATCTCAGAAATGCACTGCAGTGGCAGGAAGGATTTTAAAGTGCAAATGCGTGTACTTGAGGTGGTTAATTTCTGTACAGTATGAAATCCTCAGTGTTAGAAGCCATGCTACTGATTGGGGCTTTAATATAAACTTACAGGTGAACATAAAGAAGGTTAGATAAGACAGAAATTGTAGAAGCAAATACAGTCCAGGTATTTAGAAGATCAGAGAGTAGCTCATGCTGTGTTGTAATATCTTTCTGACTTTTTGCGGATCCTCCAGACTATTATATGACAGCTTAGCTTCTCACCAAGTAATATTAATCACTTCTTAATCAAGGTATATTGGTTTTCAGCTTAAGACTGAAGAGAACTATTTAACAATATAACATCTTGAAAAATGATTGAATAATTCTCTGGCAGGGCTGGTGCAGGCGAATTTTTATTTATACAAAGAATTAGTATGTTTTCTACAAGCAAGGAGTGTTTTTTACCCCCAAATCCAACCCTGCCTGGCTGCCTGAAATTAAAATCTAATCACAGAGACTCAGCACACTAAGTACTTTCATTGCAGGCAGAGTGCTTTGTAACATGTAAATTTGAGGCGAGTTTTATTTAAATGAAGTCCAAATCCTGGTTTAAAAACAATTCTGTTACCATAGCTAATTGCTGCATGTGACTAGCACTGTTAGTTCTTCTTTATGCCTCTTGGTTCAGCCTCACGCTGTACAGTAAGTGATTTGGCAGTACTGTACCCGCGGCGCTGCCAAGAAATCAGCAACGTTTACTTCTAGATTTCTGAAGTGAATCTGTATTTAGTAGAATTTTTTTTTTTTCTTTCCCCCCCCGTCCTTTTGGAAGAAATCTGATCATTTTTCATGTGCCTAAAAGTGATACTGGCAACAGGGTGTTGTACAAAAACTTCTTGTACCTGTAAAGCGGCATGGCTCCCAAATTAGAGAAGGACCCACAGCTTCGTTTGTATGTCCTTATGAAGTAAGCTTTACATGTTTGCTTACGTTTTTGGTATTAACATGCAAGGTGTCAGGCTTGTCCCTCAGCTAATGCAGTCACCACACAAAACGGAGGGGTTTTTTGGCTCGCATGCAGATGTGAAAAGGGAGGTTGCCATCACCGGGCTATCAAGACACTAAGTTTCCCCAGTATAAACATACCAATGATTTCAACCTTTGCGGGAGCTCTGCTTCTTAAAATCAATGGTGTTTTACATTCCTCAACGTGACTTATTTTTGAATCTCTTAAGCAGAGGCTGACAGCTTTTGCCAAAGAGTAATGAATTGCTTACCAGTTGTTTCCTGTTTTCTCAACCGATATGAAAAACATGGGATAAGTTTAATAGGATGAAAAAACAGGGTTTTTCGGAGCCTGCTTCTTAAAAGTCAACTTAGAAAGAATATATCTTCCCTGTAAATATTATTTTAGCCTTTCTATGTTTCATTACCCATAATATTTTATTTTATTTTATTTTATTTATTACCTTCTATTGTTATCCCAAGAAGTGTCAAGCAGTTTCCAAAGTATAACAGCTGCAAACTTAATTTTATACCAATACAACACCTTGATTTTATCACAAATGCAAACTGTTAATCAAAGTAATATATATCAAAAATACAGATTAAATGAAAGAGTGAGCTTTCCCTCTTGGTAAGGACAAGGTGTATTTTAAGTCACCTATGTCCAGAGAGGATGTTTATAGGTGTAGACAACGCACACTGTTAACTTAATCTCTGTTTACAAACTGCCAGGTGAAAGGGCAGAGCCTGTTTATTCTGCTTCATGTCTCATGACAACTCGAAGCTTTCTGTTAATGGTACCTATCAGTGATGAGGACAGGAGGGAAAGTCATGAAAAGCTCTTGGCAGAGTAGAGTAAAACACTCTAGCTGAGAGCCTGAAAAGTTATCATCCAGGTGCATGACTTTCAGACTTTGCAGCAGCTCAGATGATTGTCCTTGAGGGAAAAGATACCCAAAAAACAACACCAAAAAACTTTAATTTTAATTTTAAAATGAGTCCAGAGCATGCTGACACAACAGTTTGGGAGCTTATTCGTGAGCACATAGAACATATGCCATGGAGAAGTCCAATAGATCTATTAGCTATGTACCTTGACATCAATCCTCAGTGCTTTGACTCAAGGAGAAACCGGTAATGAGGGACAGAGAACAGCTTTCCAGGTTGATTAGTTTGGCTCCTTTGACTTTATGGGAAAGACCTATTGAATTTTCTGCTCCAGGTTGTTGCTTGTAAAGAAAGTTAACAGTAAAACATCAGTAAACATCCTAAATGATAGTGGCAGGCATAAACATAAAGGCAATTCATAGAAAAAAGGTACTGAAGCGACACACCGACAACCACAAAGCACATGCTTTACCCTCATTCTTGAAGATACTGACCTTTTTTTTCTCTGTGGCCTCTAGAAGTCCCCCTCTAAAAGCATCTCCTTTCAGTTGGTCAGATCTGGAGATTTTAACTCCTCAAAATATCACTAATGAATCAGAATACTCTTTCTCAAGGTACATAATTTGTGACCATATTACAGCTGAAAAAACATTCAGTTTAGTACTCCTTGAGCCTGACTCAGGAAGCAGTTAATTAAGCTTTAAAAAAAAAAACCCTCTAAATTCATGATTTTTTTTTTTTTAAATTGCTGTTTTTCATTAAAAAGCAATCCCATCTACAACCTTATGGGCACTGACAATCCTGGAAGCAGCCAACCCATGCAGAAGAGAATGAAGCTGCTGGGAAGCTGTTATGGACTGCCCATCTCCAGTGTGCCGGCACAGCCCAGGGTGGGTTTGGCCATGAGCCAGGGTAAGCCAGAGACCAGCAGAGAGATCCAGGGCCATCCAGGGATGCCAGCTTGCCCTCGGATTGCCATGTGGAAATTGTTCTGTTTAGTTCAAGCTGATGTGCACTCTGAATACTAATGATGGCCACTTAAGTAGAAAAATTTCCTGTTTCACTGGGAACGTTTTAGCAGAAATTCAAGTTATAAAGGGAAGTGGGGAGTCAGCTGCTGTCCCAATTGGCCAGAGAAGACTGAGATAGTCAAGCTCCCCCCATTAACTAGGTTCAAATTTACCTTCGGTTCTTGCCTAAGGGTGGGAAAAGGCATGCATAGCTCTTTCCCACCAACTCCCTGTGCTTTGTGGACATTGAAAAACAGAACAAGTTTGGCATGTTTTCTTCAGTCACAAAACCAGCAAGTCCACTTTGCCCAATCAATTACATGAGCATATTGGCATAGACCTAATAAGTGGGATTTAATTCTAGGATTTAAAAACAAAGAATAAACAAACAGACTTCTTCTCCTTCTTCTTCTTCTCATTATCATTATTATTTTTATATTTTATTATCAACTAATTATTATAAGAATAACTTCATAATTTAAAATGACCTCTTATACATTGCAGCTGGTGAACAGAATAAAGAGGAAAACAGAGTTGTGGGAAGGTTTATGTGGCATAAATTAAATTTTACATGCCACATAGGATGTGAGATCTTAACTATGCTTGAAGATATTATGTGTTGAAGGCTGTATGACACACAGTTGATATGTCATCTAGCTCATCCGAGATCAGCCGTCTCCTTTGATGCAAGCTTAGAAGTGTATCTCTTCATACACTTCTAAACTGAAAAAAGTATGAAAGTTAATTTTAAAAGAAACCCACCCTGTGAGCAACCGTTAGATTTTTCTCTCTCTAGTGTGTGAGGCCCTGGTGCCCTTGTGTCTCAAAATCAGTAGTGGCTGTTGCAGCTAAACATTTCCAGATCTATATGCCAGCTAGGGAATTAGAGATGACTGTCCTGGGATTATTTAAATCAAACCAGTTCCAAACTTTAAAACAACCCTTTGTTGGATTGATATTCATAAACATTACACATTCTACACCAATATGCAGAAGAACTTCTTCACGGTGAGGGTGACAGAGCACTGGGACAGGCTGCCCAGGGGGGTGTGGAGTCTCCTTCTCTGGAAATATTCAAGACCCATCTATATGCTGACCTGTGCGACCTGTCCTAGGCACCCTGCTTTGGCAGGGGGGTTGGACTTGATGATATCTGGAGGTCCCTTCCAACCCCAACAGTTCTGTGATTCTGTGGTCACTGGTCTTGGTGGTCTTTGGTGACTGAGGACAAGGCAATTGATCACAGCAGCTCTTGTATGGAGGAAGATAGACCAAAGCAGTATGTTTTCTTTCTTCCCCAATCTCCTTCATTCATTGATGTTTGGGGGGTTTTGTGTATCTGTTCATCTGCCCTCGACTCTTTACTTTCAAGATGAGGACTTTATCCATCTTCACTTCATCTGCCAGGTTGTTCTGAAGAATTAACACTCTTGCCTGTTTTGCAGGATTATTTTGGTCTTACCAGGCATCTTAACTGCCTGCACATTCCCCTATAGCAGATTTTACTTTTTGTACACATTTTACTATTCCTTGTTTGGGCAACTGTACAAGTCACAGCTTGCCCCTTCCCAATGGTGGTTATTGTTTATATACATAAGGTGAGTCACATTACTACTAGATGACAGCAGTGCTAACGATGCCACAAAATGCCTGGACAGTCACTTGTTACATTATTTTAGTGTCATAACTTCTTGTTCCAAGGCAAGAGAACAATTAGTAGGCTTCTACTTTTTGAGTGCAGTGGGGTTCTGCTTGGTCTATAACGATAGACACAGCCCTGGTCAAAACAAGATAAGGAGAAAGAGCCATAGAGTCCTAGAACTCCAGAATCCTTTTTGTTGGAAAAGATGTTTAATATCACCCCACCTGCAATATGTAACACAGAGGAAACTGCCAAACTGGCCATTTCTAACAGAACGCCCTTTCTGATGTCATTCCATACACTTGGTATATCAACTACTAGCTGCATCCTTGTGTTCATTAGCTCACAGTGTCATTCAGCTAACTTGAACCAAGATCAGAGCCCTGTTCTGCTGAGTCCCGATAGGCACATAAGAAACTGACTCTGCCTCAAGAAATCAAAATCTAAATAGATGAGACGATCCCACATCTCAGCAACATCACAAAGATGCCATTTGATTTTCCCAGGATCAGCCAAGAAAGTTCCTGCAGAGCTGGAAATGAACTTAGTCCTTCAAGGCCTAATGAACCATAACTTTATACAGATATATACATATATATATATACATATACATATTCTGCCTTTTGGGAGTAAGTCTGAGCACATATTTGGATTAAAAAAAGCAGGCCTTGCATCCATATTGTACAGGAAGCCCTCCCTTTCAGGTTTTGATAGGGAAAACTGGGATAAAAAGCTGATTTTCCCCACTCCTTACTATGGACATCTCCACAGCTACCTGCTCCATGAGTGGACAGACACACACACACACACACACACACAAATCCCATCTGCACATATAGTGCTACCCAAGACCATGGGATGCAGATGTGGTCGATGGGCAGCCAGGGGCTGCAGAGCAAGTGGAGGTTCTCAGTTCAGCTACTGGCACCTCTTCAGGGACCATCAATGCCCAAATATACCCTCTAAAGCCAGACCTTCAGGATACAGTCTCTGTAAACCAGAAGACCAACTTATTTTGGAATGTGATTGTGGTTTAGTTTAATTGTTATTTCCATATTCTCACCTCATCCTTAGAGACTTTTCAGCTATAAAGTACAATTCATATCCTTTTCTGTTGGGATAGCGTAATTACATTATGCAACGTTAGGTGAAATAAATGCACACTGCCAAGTGCTATAATTAAGACTGTGTTGGCCAGCCCATTTTTAAAGCCCTCTCTTCAGCCCTAAGTTTCTGAAAAATTTATCTTGTCTAGCAAACTGTATGACATATATCCATGTCAGCGGATGGGAATAATTACTCCAAGTATAATTAATGCAATCTGAAGGACTTCAACAGTCATGGAGTTATTATGTAACTGCACAATAATTAAATGATCAAGTAACTACTCAGTAATTTCATGGTGATTTGTGCTATATACAATACTCGCCTTGCACAAACAAACAATGCTGTCATACAATTCAGAACGGATGTGAGTATCTGCATGTCGATACTGAAATACATGCCAGATTTTTTATGATGGCTTGCTTGGAAAACAGTCACTCTGCTTCTAAGCATATTTTCTGTAAGCACGAAGATCAAGAGGCATGTCTATTTTTAATGAAAGTGTATATCCATATAAGCATAAACACATCCACGGGCAAAGATGGAAGCGTGTCATACTTAAAATTTGGAATATTTAAGACACAAAACACAACGATGCACATCTGACCCCTAAAAACCAGGACCCCGGCCCTGGAGAAGGTTCTTCTCGAAGCTGGTATGTATCCGGGGTGGAGTACGTGAGCTGACATGTATTTTAGTGTTCATAGCTGCAAACCCCATACTGAGAGCTCACTTAGAGCCACGGAGTGCATGAATGTTTGGAGCAAATCTGGGCAGTTCAGTCATGCACGCGGTGGAGCGTCAGACGGTGCTATCGAAAGATCTAACAGCCTTTGAAAGATGAGGGTTTAAAAGTGCCGTAAGTGGATTTTATCTTTGGAAGACCAGACTGGGGCACTCTATTCTGAACTGGGTGGAGGGTGGTGTCTTATTCGGAGTGTTTTCTTTCACATGCATATTAGTTTCTATTATCAAGGGAAACAACAATATAGTACTAGCAGATACAGGTTGTCATTGAAAAGCTTATCTTTTTTGTTTCAATGAAATCACCACTCCAGTGACACAGATATTATCACCCCGCTTTCTGTATTATCTTAATAATGTGTCTGCTTCTTACTGTATCTGAATAAACAGAAAATGTCCTGGGCCATACTCAAAATATCCCCACAAATCCAAAACAGAATATATTGATGCTAGCTAAATAATTGCACACATTTTTAGTGCTTGTTTATACTTATGTAGATTAACACTTGTCAGAAGTCTCCTGGCTTCCTCTGTGGCTGATACTGGGCACATATCCATGCCCGGAGGATCTCTTGATGTTTGCAAGTAATCACCCAACAACCTCAACTTTTCTGCCTCTGGTGTTACCTTGTGCACAAAATCCAGAGAGGAGCTGAACCAACCTCTCCCATGACCCTGACAGACCACGTGCTCAAGATTGCCTGCCAGAGGAGTACCAAGGGCATGGGGATAGTACATTTGCTGATGGATCAGGTGAAAGAAGCTCATGTTGCCCAAAACTGTAATAGACAACAAAGCTATGGCCAGCAGACCATGAATAATTCACATACCTTGTAGGCTGAGACAAAAATGTGTGAAAGGTATCAGAGAAAGGAGGTCCTGTCCATTCAAGTACACTGTAGATAAGAAATATTTTCGGAAGCTAATCTTGGCAATGCTTTATGTCATCTCCACTCCTACTTTCACAAATATTTTTTATATCGGTGCTGGCTGCAGGGATCAGCAGAGAATGTGGTGATCTGAAAGTGCTACCAGGCTTCAGTCTTAGAGGGGAAGGAGAAAGGGAAAGGGAAAGGGAAAGGGAAAGGGAAAGGGAAAGGGAAAGTCACGCCTAAAAATTTGATTGCCTTCTATGCTGCAGTTACAACACTGGTGGATAAGGTAAGAGTGACAGACATCATCTACCTGGATTTGTGCAAAGCATTTGACACTGTCCCACAGAACATCGTTGTCTCGAAACTGGAGACACAAGGGTTTGATGGATAGACCACTAAGTGGATAAGGAATTGGCTGAATGGTCACACTGAGTGAGTTGCAGTCAATAGCTTAATGTTCAAATAGAGAGCAGTGACGAGTGGCATTCTTCAGGGTTTGGTACTGGGACCAATGTTGTTTGACATCTTTATTAGATACATGGACAGTGGAACCCAACATGACTCAGCAACATGCACTGTCAGCCCCGAAAGCCCTCCGTGTCCTGGGCCACATCCCCAGCAGCAGGACCAGCAGGTCTGGGAAAAGGGGATTTTGCCCCTCGGCTCCGTTCTGGGAGACAGAACCCCCGGGAGCTCTGCCTCCAGCTTGGGGGTCCCCAGGACAAGGAGGACACAGAGCTGTCAGAGCAAATGCCAAGGAGGCCATGGAGATGATGTGAGGGCTGGAGTCCCACTGCTCTGGAGTCAGGCTGGGAGAACTGGGCTGGCTCAGCACAGAGAAGAGAAGGCTGCTTCTGGGGAGAGCTTTGAGCCCCTTCCTGTCCCTCAAGGGGCTCCAGGAGAGCTGGAAAGGGGCTGGTGCTGAGGGCAGAGAGGGCCAGGCCCAGGGGAACAGCCTTCAGCTTCAGAAGGGCAGCTGGAGAGACAGAAACCCTTCCTGGGGAGGGGGGAGGCCCTGACACAGGGTGCCCAGAGAAGCTGGGGCTGCCCCAGGATCCCTGGCAGGGTTCAGTGTTGGGTTAGATGGGGCTTTGAGCACCCTGGGCTGGCGGGGGTGTCCCTGTTTTTGACAGGGGGATACTGTGGGCCTCAGAGGGCCCTTCCCACCCCATGCAGTCTGTCAGTCGGTGATTTGTTAAGAAACACTGTGGTGTGAAATTTGCATTAAATTAATATTTAATTGATCTTTGTTAATAGTGATTATTTACCTTTTCTAAATGAAGGCAGTGTATGGAGCATGTATTTTTTAATTCAGTACAGGGACAAAGTCTAATATCCACGTTTTTACCTGTTCCTTTTCTACAGTAATGGTGGTTTCCTTTCGTTTTTATATTATTTTCATAAACACAGGGGTCGGTCTCTTCTCCCTGGTAGCTAGTGACAAGACAAGGGCAAACAGCCTGAAGTTTGGGTAAATGTCTTTTCTGAAAGGGCTGACAGGTATTGTCACAGGCTACCCTGGGAGCTGGAGCCACCATCCCTGGAGGTGTTAAAAAGAAGAGCAGACATTGTACTTGACGTGGTCTAGTGTTGGACCTAGTAGGGCTGGATAGATGGTTGGACTCTATGATCTTGAAGGTCTTTTCCAACCAAAACTCTTCTATGGTTCTATGATATACAGAACACGTGGGGGAAAAAAAAAGTGTTTGTGGGTTTTTTTTAAACATAAAGTAAAGTTTATTTCTTGTTCAGGGAACAAAACAGTAGGTAGGTTGTTTGGTGGATTTGTGTATGGTCAGTGACATCACTAGTGACATTCATCCTATTTTTTCTGTCGTAAGAAATATTAATGAATCACGTTTTCTTTCGTACCAACATGAACTGCTGGTAGTGACATACAGTGCTATTTCAAAGAGGCATTGCTATTTTCCTAAATGCCTTAATTACTTGTTAGCATCCACATTTCAGTCCCCCAACTAGAAAACACCCAACTTTTGCCTGAAGCGGTGCTGCAGATGATAAACCTGACGGATTCTGAAGATGTCTGTGGAAGGTCCCCCATGGTATTTAGACACAGAAAACTTCCCAACTGCCCCAGGTGTCTGCTGAGATCGCTCATGGGGGGTCCGAGTCCTGAAACCACAACCAAAATTCTAACCCCTGCTTCTTCTGAGCAAGCAAGGTAAACTTAAGGAACATACACACTATAATTAACAGGAGGAAAGGGTAATGCATAGCCAAACAGATCACACCACCTGGACTAAACTATGTCTACATATAGCATTAATCTTTGTGTCCACCATCCAGCTGCACAACAAAACTGCAGCTGGTATGCTCTAAGTGGCACAACAGAGAAGACAAAGTGGGGAGGCTACATTGTGCTGGCCTCAACAAAGTCATGGCATGCAATTTATTCCTGGATAGTTTTTATTTCAAGAGGGAAGCTTTTAACTTGTGGGAGAAACCATCGCTCTGAGCCAATTCCTTCTCTTTATTTTTAGAAGGATTTCCAGAGACTGCTCATGCAAATGGCAGGAGAGGGGAATGAATATCTCCATGCCTATTTGCAGCCACAACCAGAAGCGCGTATTTGCAATGTTCCCAAAATTACCCACCAGCAGCAACCCAGACTACTCCTGAAACTGGCATCCCTGACCAAAGAGGAATGTGCATTGAGTCCTGAGCATCTCAAGCAAGGAAAAGATACAGACTTGGGGGNGACGACGTTTGGGGGGGGGTGGTGTGTGTTAATGCCATACAGAGGTCCCAGGGGGCTGTGGTGGTGGCGAGAATGTCATCTGTACTACTTCATGAGTCAAAACCTCTGCAATAGTGTCCGTTGCTTGTAGGAGCAGATAGCTTTTCACTACCGTCATCTACCAAACACCATGAGTGGCATGGCTGCGGTGGGAAAATCCAGAGGGATGCTTGGCTGTTTTGTGAGCCAGTTTCAACACTGCCCGCCTCATCTTCAATTTTTTTGCTCTTTCTTGTAGATTAAAATATGTGGCAAAAGTTATCAGGGAAAAAAGAAAACAAAGAAAGATTAAAAAAAAAAAAAGTGGGAGCACAGCTGCTTTCCATGGAAGCCACAAGCAGAGGCTGGCTGTATGAAAACATCCTCAGGAACAATAAACTACAGGGTGAGAATACGTTGGATTTGAATTTGAGAGAACAAACATCGTATCTAATTCAGCACAGAGATCCTGTTTTGGAGGAATGTTTCTGATAAAGCCGGATCTGCTGTCTGTCCAGGTGGAAGAATTAGCACGTGCAAATAATTCTTCACATCCTGCAGAAGAGGTGCTGCCATGCTCTACCCTTGCTCTGAATCCCATCCTTCGCTGCCGTCTTTGATCTTGCACCCCTGCACTCCTTTCCCAGCCACTGATGGCACAACACCATGCACTGATCCCAATGTACACAAGCAGATTAATGATGCAAAGCCTCACAATTTCCCTTCTGGGGATCAAGTAGTGAATTATACCTGTCCCGTGTGAAGGCAGTGTACCCCCTTTTTCGACTTTGATGCTTTATTGGCCTATCTCCCTCTTGAAATGTTTAAATCTGAACATTGTGTTAAACAGGTGCAAATTCCCTGCATGCAAAGTAAGGCAGCATTAAAAAGAAACAAGCAAACAAAACAAAAAATAAACCACAACCCAAAACAAACAAAAAATCCCACAAAAATCCCACCAAAAAAACCCCAAAACAAAAAAACCCTAAAAAAAAAAAAACACCTGTTTGAATGCCTTAACATTGCATCAGCTTGGGCTTGGTCATTTACTCCTGATGAGGACAGAAAGAGATGTCTGTGTACCTTACCAACTGTGGTGACAAAACACTGTATCAGTGCTCCAACAGTTTTTACAAGAAAGTATTGGGAAAAATAATTTCTGCAAGCTTCTGTGTCGGGAGCACGTGCCCTCAGAAGGGAGACAGCTGAGAAGGACTTGAGGATTGTGGTGGATGAGAGACTTAACATGAGCCAGCAGTGTGCTCTTGCAGCTGGCAAGGCTAATGGTATACTGGGCTCCATTAGAAGAGGGGTGGCCAGCAGGGACAGGGAGGTGATTGTCCCTCTCTACTCTGCCCTCGTGAGGCCCCATCTGGAGTACTGTGTCCAGATCTGGGGCCCCCAATACAAGAAAGATGTGGAACTGTTGGAGAGGGTTCAGAGGAGGGCCACAAGGATGATTAGAGGGCTGGAGCACCTGCCCTACAAAGAGAGGCTGAGGGAGCTGGGCTTGTTCAGCCTGGAGAAGAGAAGGCTGCGGGGGGACCTCATTGCAGCCTTCCAGTACCTGAAGGGAACTTGTAAGCAGGAGGGGATTAAACTTTTTAAAAGGGTAGATAATGGCAGGACAAGGGGGAATGGATTAAAACTAAAAGAGGGAAGGTTTAGATTAGATATTAGGGGGAAGTTTTTTACAGAAAGAGTGGTGAGGTGCTGGCACAGGCTGCCCAGAGAAGTAGTGGATGCCCCGTCCCTGGAAGTGTTTAAGGCCAGGTTGGACGGGGCCCTGGGCAACCTTGTGTAGATCCAGGCCTGGAGGTTGGTGGCCCTGCCTGTGGCAGGGGGGTTGGAGCTCTACGATCCATGGGGTCCCTTCCAACCCAGACCATTCTATGATTCTATGATTCTATGATTCTATGATTTCATGTACCTGGATTCAAAAATTAAATAGCTATTGAGTTCTTAAATGTTTACGGGGCTTTAAAGCTTCAACACGCATCCCGCAGGGGTAGCTGGTGAAAGAGGGTGCCAATCTTTCTGCGAGTGGGGTGTATAGAAGATGCTGCTGCAGGTAGACAAGACCCCAAAAAAAAATGTACTGTGCTCTCTTTTGGTTGGATTCTGGAGAAGAGAATTAAGTAATAAGGGATATAAGAGAAGGTAAAAGGAATGAGGAGCATGACCAGCAACACATGGCACGGAAGTGCTACGCAATCTACCAAACAGCCAGGTGTTTCCTTTTGCTTGGTGGGAAAATACTTGTGGGTTTCTGAACTAAATTAGTAAAAATGGGGTGAAATTTAGTAGTACAAAGTGCAAGTGTAAGCGCACAAGCAGTAGGAATTTGGGGGTGCACAGAGAAGGCAGAGGGTGTGAAGCAGCCAAAGACGAAGACCTCACTGACATAGCTCTGCGAAACGCAAATGTGCTGCAAGATCTATTAGGGAAAAAGGCCATTAATATTTCGATCCAGGACAGCTGTGAAAATATCTAGAGCACTCTGTCAGGTATTAGTTGTGTCTCTCTGAAACAGAGAAGACCAAACTGTAGGAAAGGAGGGACTGAGCGATTCAGGCAAATAGGATGGGAAGGGGGACTGAGGGAGTAGGACACCTTGGTGGCCTGTATGGCTTTGCAAAACAGGCACTAAGGAGTTGTTCCCTGTATGGCTGCATGAGTAGATAGTAGGGGCGGAGAAAAACTGCCTAAGCCAAGATGCGGAAAGAGCAACACGTTTATTTCCACTGTGCATGAGCACTCCCACAGAATCTAGAAGTTTCTAACTACCAAAGCAGCTGGCTTCCAGGACAGAAACACAAGTCAAGGGAAAAGACTTGAAACAGCAAAATTCTTTAAAGCAGGATTTGTTTATTTTTAAGAAGGCATGGCATGATTCAAGTGGTGGCAATATTAGGGCTCACAAGTCTTTGGGTCAGAAGTTCTTACATCACCCACCACTTCCATTCGAAGATGGGGGGGGTTTGGGGTATGTTTTTTTTCTCACAGGTTGGCTTTCAGGACCCTGCCCATTAATCTGGAATTCCTTCTTTCCATGTGCTGCTCCCTCACCTCCCTCATGTGACCCTCCTCTGCACTTTTGTCCATTTTCCACTTCTCAAAGTTTTAGGCCATGTGTGTATGCATTCACCCCAGCTATACCTATATAAATCAGGTGCCAACTTTTGCACCTTTTTCCTCTGAAAAATCTGTTCAAATTTTCATGCACGACGCGTGTATCAAACTGTCGTTTCTACAATTATGTTATTAAAACACGTGCTGCGGTGTTGCAGCAAAATTAATTGGTACAACACTGTGAAAATACCATCTCAAGGCAAAGCGGTCATCTCTGAATCATGTCACAGGTTTCTTATGTAAGATGTAGCTACGTCTTGTGTTTATCCTGGACATGCGTTTTCGAGCTGTAGGACGTCTGAATCCACTCTACACTGCAGATTAAGGACGGGAACATCTACTATGGGTCTATTAAACTTCACACATCCAAGCATTTTAAATCTTTGAGAGCATGCTGAGGGAGAGAGAAGGACGAGTAGCAAAACGAAACCTCACTAATTCACAGGACAGTTTTTCAGGCACTTTCTTACAAAAAAAAAAAAACCCCACCCAAAAATCAAACAAAAAAACCCTGATTAACTACATGATGTTCTCTGACTGTGGTAGTGACACCAACCTAAGAAAAACTACGGTGTGTCAGCAAGCAAAGCTCAGAAACATTTTATTTGATGGCAATACTGGCCATGGAGTCTGGAGATCACATCGGCGCTTTGTGGCTTCAGTGTAATTAATAGCCCTTTTGCTGTGCTCATGTAGTATTTGAAGAATTCAGATCCAAACACCATACTTTATCTTAAACTGAACCAGAGAGCTGTTTACACAGGGAGCTTTAGAGTCAGAGCAGTACAAGAAAGCTAATACTTTGCAGAAAGGTGTCTGGAGACCAAAAGAAATTTTTCAAGTGTCCAGTGAAACGCGCCCTCCAGACGGCTCAGGAGGTGATGATCAGATTCTCACTACAAGCAGCTAAGTCTTTAAAGTCCAGCAGATAAAAGCAGTGGTCAAGCCTCAGAGACTAGATATTCCCGCATGAAACATAATACGGCATGAAATGGAGAGAAAGGAGATCCTGTGCTTTTAACCAACAGCTCTTTGACAATGAAGCTGAGTGTAAGCAGATGTTGTTGCTGCATAAACAACCAAGTCCTTTGTCCATATAGGCCTTAAAAGCTTACCTTCTAATGGAGGGGTGGATGGCCTTGATTTACACAGTTCGGCAAAAAGGCTGGAAATACCTTTTTATAGCCCAAAAGACAACTACCTTCTTAACACCAGGCATTTTGTGACCACTTTATAACTCTTAAAGATGGCAAATTTACTGCACAACAAAGCAAATGTTTAAGGGATTTTGCTAACGAGGTTTCCCACCCTTGTCGGAGGCCAAGTCTTGAGAGCTGGCTTTGGAGTTTAAAGTGAAAGCTCCAGACCTAGAAGCAATTTGTTTGAAGCACTGCGAACTTGAGAGGCCAGTTGGTGAAATGCAGAGCAGTACTTCAGATTCCCTCTTTTTCTACTGTTGTCCCTCTTCTTGCACCTTGGTTCTGGTTTTTCCGGCACTGTAAACCCGTTATGGTCTACCACAGCTTCCACACCTCTGTTAACACACACCTGAGCTCTATATTTGTACAGAAGAAGATTCTGATGTCCAAATTCTGGCTGAAGAGCTGGACCGAAGCAAGGCACAAGGCAGGATCTATCCCATGGCGGTCCATCAAGGGGACCCATTCACCAACCCAGCTTTACTTCCTCACCCAGCTCTGCTCAGGGATTGGAAGACTCATTGTCCTGCACGCAAAATTACCTCCTTTATCCCCAAAGCTGATGTAAAACATCCTAGGGAAAACATCCCAGGTCCTAGGGAACCTGCTTTGGCAGGGGTGTTGGACCCAATGATCTCTTGAGGTCCTTTCCAACCCCTACGATTCTGTGAAAACCACACAGCATGCTTGGCAGTGCTGGGTCCTGGCTGAGTGACCCTCCACGCAGGCAAAGGAAGCCCTTTTATCCTTTTATATCTTGTATATTTCACAGACCAGGCAGACCAGGGCAAGGGAGGCAGTTTCACTTTCTCCTGTTGCTCTGGAGCACATGTCGGCTGTTATTTGTTTGTCACGGTATTGCATGTTTAGGCTCTAAAACCGTAAGTTTGAATAAGAGAGCTGCTTCCTTTTCCTAACAAATGCAGCTTGTTTATAAAAACAAACCACCAAGGCAATAGAAACAGAATGGAGGGAAGTTGGGCTTTTTCCGAGCAAAACAGCAATATTGTCATGATTAATCTTTCCGAATGTTGTGACTGATTCCAAGACTTGTTTCCCTGTAAGCCTGTGTGATTTGCTGACGACAAATGTGCATTTCTGACCGGAACAGGGAGTGAAAATCATTGGGAAAAAGCACCGATAAAATAGTACGCAAATAACAAGCAGCTGGCAACTGCAGGTAAAAATCATGGTCTCTGTGATATTTATTACTGCGGATATTAGAAATATGCCTTATTGGTTCAAGTATCGTACGTTTTCCTCTTCAAATGTGACAGAAACGCACATTTCTGATCAGAACACAGAGTCCAAGTTATTGTGGAAAAACATTCATGCAATGTTATGCAAATATCGAGTAACGGGTAGCTACAGGTAAAAACAGCATCTGTGATATTTATTACTGCGTGTATCCTAAATATGCTTTATCATTTTAAGTGTTGTATGTTTTCTTTCTCTTATCTGGCAGGATGACAGAATATTTACCTGGTAATAATACTGAAATGGAAGTTTTTTTAAGGGAAAGAATTGCAAGAAGTTACTTAATATGTAGGTTCTTGCATGTGTCATTGCCACTTTAATATGAGATAATAAGGTTTAGATAAAAGAAGTTGTGGTGTTGCTATAAGTGAAATGGGCTTTAAATGATTCTTCAATTTGGATTTCCGGTTTCTTTTCCCACTCTTTACCTTATATTGCTTTTTTAATTATAGAAACTTTTCAGTGCTGGATTAAATAATGCCCTTAACTTAATATATTTGCCAATTTAAGGGAGTCGTGCATAAATCAGGCCACGAGGATATAAATTGTGAGCCATCTGAGTCATATTTCACCGCCATTTTTCATAAAGAAATACATTCGTCGTTTATTTTAAAATCCTTTTACTAAGTTTTCAGACAAAACAAGGTCAAATCACATATAACACCAGATCGACGAAGAGCAAAGGTCAATGGTTCATAATGCTGGTTTTTAAAGGTGGTAGGGTCAATGTGCAAAGCCGTAGGATTTTTGAAAATAAAGAAACACATCTTGCGCTGAGGATACTGCCAAAGAGAGGTCCTGTTTTAAAGCATTTATTTTAAAAGACAAATACCTCCCTAACAACAAGCCCTTGATGTCTCTGACACAAGAGACATGCAAAAGCCATTAAGGCTGTCCCAGCGGAGCTCCTACAGTTGCTTCACTTTAGGGTGGGTGTGAGTATGCTTAAAATTAAATTACTTTAAAATAAAGTTAGAGCACTAAGCAATATCCTACTTTTGACTCAGCAGGGTTTCCCGTGAGAAAAGAAAGTGGGCAAAGAGAGCTTAGAAAGACAGACAAACATATTTACCCCTAGGTGGAAGGTACAAATTAAATTAGCTTGCCACAAAAGGGAGATGTTTTCTCCTTCTGTTCAGATGTCATGGTAGTGAGGAAACATCGTCTGGGGCCAAGAAAAATGGCACAAATGCATTCATCTAAGCTACCATTCATCCTGTTCCAAGGTCTAAACAGAGCACATAAAAGAACAGCACTGCTGAAGCACTTCCTCTCCTTAGTTACCAAACGGGGACTTGCAGAGGAACATGGGAGCGGAGGGTGGGGATATTTCCAGGATGGATTTCGCTATTGTGGTGGGAATGACGGAGGATTGTCATAGACCTGATGGGGCTGGATGTGAAACGCCCTGTTGCCACAACCTGATTCCCTCGTTGCCCCAGGGGGAAGCACCACTTTGCACCCCGTGCTGTGCATTGAAAGGTGCACTGCAAACTTTTCCACTCGCCTGCTCTAAAGCTGGAACACCACAGAGGCACTTCCTGAGAGTCAAGTATATCTTTTATTGTGCCTCATTAATATGCATGTTTTTGGCACTCACCAGGGTTCAGCTGGTATGCTTTCCAGTATCTCATTCTTTATTTATATGAGACTGGGAGGTGTGACCTATGGAGCCAGTTGGCTGTCATGAATCGGAATATTCATTAAACCTTGTGAATTATGCATTGGACGACTTATAACACCAAGATCCACAGTTGATCCAGCCAGGACTCTTAACTGCTTCCCATTAGGTGGAATGATCCACAGATTGGTGAAAACATACATGTGTGCTGTACTCTGCAGAAATCGCTGTGCCAGTAATCCAGGGAAGTACTTGGGGATTTTGTGCCTCATGCTCGACAAAGTCAGTCTAATCTTTGTTTTTGTATTTATTTGAAGAGTTTTAGGGTTGAATTTCTGCTCTTGGAAGTCATAGCTTCTCTGTGCTCCTCTAGATTTTGAGCTTTCCTTCCAATCATCCAGCAGCCTGTACAACAAATTGTTTTCTTGTCAGGCTTAGAGGGCTGCATCTGGCAAGAAAACCTCTTTATATAGATATCAAGTGATACTTTTTGTGGGGAATTCAGTGTTAAGACAGACCTCTCAAGAATACAGATACTCTGAGAAGGAAAATGCCTTGCTTGCCAGTGAGGTTCTTTCTTGCTTTATTTGATTATTTTAAACATCACATAGAGGCTAGATTTGATTTTCAAACATTACTCCTGAGTTTTGCATCTGTATTAAGGCTATGCTTGTCTTAGTGCTCATGAACTAAAGTTGTATACAAAGATTTTTATCCTCTAAAGCTGGTGGTCAGCATCGTATTTGTATTTTGAAAAGTGCCAACCACATACTCTTCTTAAACTCCTTTGTTTACCTAAAGACTTAAAGTGGAGGCAAGTGGTTAAAATAAACATTAAAAATATTCTGGGAAACTTGATGTGTCAAGGTTAATGAAGGATTTCAAAAGCCTTGATCACTTTAATAGTGTCAACCTGTCTCGGTGCATATAAGTCCTCTTGTCACCACCCAGCCTTTTAGCTTGAGATCAGTAGTTGCAGCATGACCCATGCTAGCCAAAACTGTAAAAGAAAACCTTCTCCTGAAAAGTCTCCATGTGGATTTGCCAAGAGAGGTTACACACTCGAATTAAGGGAGAGCCTTTCCACTGAAGCATACCTGCCAAAGCGAGCAGCAAGTCTACACGAAGGGGTTGGGAGAAGTAAAGCTCTTCTTGTGCAATCTGAATTTGCAGCATTGTTTGTGATAGGTTCTGTGGCCTGGCCTGAAAGTGGATAGCCTGGTCTATGAAAAGGTCACGGGTGAGCCCTGTGCAAAATGGCATTGTTTACAGTTTTTTTAGTGAAGAGATTAGCTGTCATTTATTTCCACATACCTTAACTGAAGAGCTTTAAAGGTTCCCAGCAAGAGCATGTTCTTTTCTCTTTCTCAGCCTGTCACATACTTGTCAGATTCAATAAAATTCCTTACCTGAATTATGCAGATGAGGTTTTGTTGTGTCCAGCACCCATCATTGTTCATCTCCACTACAGCTGAAACTTCTAGCAGCCCCCTTGCTTATACTGCCTGATTTCAGCACTCCTTAGGTCAAGACCTTTCAACCTCAGGGCTTGACTTATGCCACAACCATTTGACAAATCGCCCAGGCCTTCACAAAAGCTGGTTGAGCTCCAAAGTGACTGCTCTCTATACACCACTGTTTCACTGTTTTGACATTTCCTTCTCACTTTTCCCCTCGGTAATTAGACAAAGGAAGAAAAAGACATTTGTGTCCAAGGAATGCTTTCATTTAGGGCTGTGATAAATGGCGACCCTTTCCAAGAAGCTACGGTCTCACTGTAGGAGAAAGTTTCTTCACAAGGAAGCTGGGCAAGGACAACTACCCACTTTCTGCCTTGGGGAAGCAGGGGGTGTGTGGGGCACACAACATCTTCCACTGTAAGCCCTGCACAGTGCATCTATTGATCTTATATAGCTTTTTCACTGAGGTAAAGTAATGGAGTTGAATGAGTTGTCCAGATTCTATGTTCATTCTTTGTACATAAACTGGCACAGGACAATGCACCATGTTTAGCATAATGGATGGAACTGCAGACCAAGCTAGACTAAAACATAGACGATGGAAACAAATTAGAGCACACCTCTTCCAGTTTTTTAAGAATTATGTTTGTTATAGGATGGGCAGAAAAGACAGGAACTTTTTATCCCAACTCTGACACTGATTCTTTTTACTTCTTTTGTCAATCTGCTTCTTGGGTTTAGTTTCTCCATATGTGACCTGTAAAATATAAGAATGATATCTACAGCTTCTGTAAAGTGTTTGGGAATCTCTAAGTGAAGAGTTTTGTGTGAAAGACAAGGCGTTATTAGAAGCAGCGGCCACTGTAGCCACATCCTTCTACTGAATGTCTCCCATTTAAAGCACTATTTAATTCAGAGGAACTCATTCTCATCAGAGCACGTTAACCCCTGCTGCCCATAATTTTTCATGAATTTCTCTTGGAATAACACTAATTTATTGGACTATCAATGATTTGACATATTAGTGGAGCATGACAAATTTGAAAGTATTTTCAAGGCATTCAGATCAAGATCTTTCAATTGTAGAAGTTATTACTGTTAAAACAAAACCAGCATTGTAATGTCAAGTATTTCTTAATAGAGAGAACTTATGTCAACCATGTTTTTATAAGCTTCTTTCAGATTATTGTGTTAATGCTTATTGTTCCATTGGGAAGAATGGCTGCCAAACACGTAAAATAATTGAAACTGCATGTGACTCAGTTGTTAGAGCTGCAGTGAGGAATTAGCATGTTACAATTCATGGTATGGTTAATCTGTCTCTTCCATTCATGGTAATGCATTAATCAGAACATTACCAAATCACATTACCAAATCATTCCAATTATTTTTATGATCTGATACTACATTAGGATTAATAAACCAACAAAGCTGTCCTTGGAGTTCTGTGCATGATATACGACCCTTTTCTCCAGGGCTTGTAATTAAGAACAGGACAAACACCAGAATCTTCTGAGTGCTTAATTTTGTGTGGCACAGGATTAGCATGCTTTGCCCTGCTTGTAGCGTTGCCACTTCGTGACGTTACCTATTCCTCGAGAAACATGGGAGCTGGCATGCATTACTTTTATTAGCCTAGGTTAGGAGCATTTGTAACATAATTTCTGTAAAATATTAACACAAGAGGGGGAAATCAGTTACATCTAGAAACGCTGGCTTTCAGGAAACTGCCTCGCATGCGCTCCCTTTTCACTTCCTGCACGCATCATGTAAACAAACCCGTGTTTGTAATTACTTTGGAAGCAATCCTACTATGAAGTCCAAAAAAATGCATGAATTTGGCTTGGGTTTTTTTGGCTCTGAAAGAGGAAAGTTTCCCATGTTAACGTGCAAGACCGGATAGACCTATGTACCTGAAATAACACAGCCCCAGGGCTAGTGGCAGGACACATTCCAACTCACACTTCCTTCTCAGTGCATGTGAATGCATTCAGTACAGGGGTGTGGGATGGGGTGGGAAGCCATGGGAAACTTGTTGGGAAACTTTTAACTAGTATAGCATTATTGAAAGAGTTAACTAGGCTGAACCAACCGTTGCAAATCTGATGATGCTGGAAAGCACAACAGCCACATCTGCACTCTTTTCGCAGGCAACGTGCCACGCTTGCCATCAGGACCTCAACCTGCCTTCCCTTGCTGAGCTCAGTCAGATGCAGGCTGGCACCTTCCTCACAGTGTCTACCAACTGCCACAGTGCAAGATTTCTGGAGACATTCATGTCTTGCCTTCTTCCAGCTTTCTTGAATCCGCCTGATTATGTTACGTGGAACATAATTATATGAAAGGTTAACCTTCGATTAGTTTCCTACTCACATCTTGAACATGTTCATCACCAGTTTAGAAGTCTTAAAATACCATTTACAAATATATTTGTGGTTTCCACTAAGAACAACCCGTGCACTGGTCCTAAGGAAGTACAATAAGGAAAAACATTAAAACACTCATCAGACTGTTGTGATGAGGACTGAGGATTCTGACACCATTAGAGAATTTACATTGGTAAATGTCATTAATGCCTGTGTACTATTTTATCTATATCTTTTTCCACTGAAATAAAAGAATAAATTGCTGATAATTTTCCTCTGAACATGTTTTAACTCTCATTCAAAAGTACAAAGAAATCTAATATTTTATATTTGGGTATGTTAACATCAGCTATTCCACATAAGAATACCAGAACAATCATTGCAAAACACACCCTGAGAAATACTTTTGGAGAGGAAAGTATCTCTGTTCTTAAAGGGAAATATTGCTCAAATTTGTTTGGTCATCTTTGCTGGGTATAAACAGGATTCATTCCATGTAGTACTAGATGAAAGCAAGAGATCAAGCGTGGCGTAAGTACTGGCATCAGGCTGTTAGAGACTTCTACATCCTCAGGCAAAGTACAGTAACTTACTCCATGTGTGTATATCTACCCTTCTACTCTTTTACATGGCAAAATTAACTAGAAGTTTAAAAAAGACGTGGATTTTACATAAACTCAGCAGGCTGAGTTAATCAAAAGCTGATAAGCTCATCAGCCTTCTTATCATGATTACCTCTACTTAACTCCTTGCATGATTAAACGAACCACCTTGTATCAAAACCAGTGGTAACTGACCCTGCTTTATAGCCAGTTAATGTAGTTCTTTTGAGCTTTTGGGCAGTGTTTTTGAGCTTTTGGGCAGTGTTTCCAGGTATGCTACAACTAGTGAGAGGCAGAATTCTGGTAAAAAGAGTACCATGGTGAATTTATATGTACAGCTGTATGGATGACGGTTGAGCTGTATGTACAGCTGAAGAGGCAAGAGACCTAAGCAGCCTGTACATTGAAAAGCTGTCACATGCGTCTGCGACATTCAAGTATTTTTGAGGGGAAAGAATCTTCCATCAGTTGGATGTGGATGTGGATTTTTTTTAGAGAGTTCTGTGTGGATCCACTATTTCATTAACATTGGCACACTTTGATAAATGATAGGGCATGGATATGTAAGTAGGACTGCAGATAAAGCTTTGTAAACACAGATCCGTAAGTCCACACAGCAGTGAGCATCAAACACTTATGAGAGGCATCACAGAGGTCAAGCACTTTTTTTTTGGTCTGAGTCACAGACATGTATTCGGCTTGGCTTGCATTTATTGAAACAGTTGTGCACAAGAGAGGTAGACAGATGGATGGGATGGATGTGTAAGGTTACATATTCGTTGAGCAGTTTTTCCCTTAGATCTCATGGCTAAAAAGTACAGAAACCTGTTTAAAAAAGAACTGGCTAGAATTTGTAAGCGAGAAGAAAACGCTTGTTACGCAAGTGTTAACAACATTTACCAATTTCTGAATGTTTTTTTATCAGATAACTTCACATCAAGCAGCCACTCAGCTCTGCAATGTTCTTTCTTCTGTAAGCGGCTGCACAAGATATTTAACTCTCCTGTCCCTTGTCAGAGGAGCGATGTTAAGCTGAGAGAAAAGAACTCGTGTTTTTGCTGTTTCTGGTCTTTAGATATAGATACATGTGGTTATTTTCAGGTATTTGGTGTCCAAAACATTAGGAACAACTTGTCTCTGGCTTACAATTGCTGCTAGTGCTTCATAAAGTTTTGTAAAGTTAGTGGAGCCCTATTGATTACTGCAGTACAGTCATTGAATGATCTTCTTACTCCTTTGTTAGAAAGATACTTGTTTGCATTCTTGAGGTTCCTTTTAGCTAGATCAGTTTGGTGAAGATTATCTTGTCTTCTTTGCTCTTTTCCATATTTATCAAAGGATTTCTCTTTCCAGAATGCCAAAAATTTCCCCAGAGATCAGTTCTTTTTGGTTTTTTTCTCTTAAATCCTCCCAATGCAAGACAACAAAGTAATCTGAAACAATAAACCAATATTCTTTATAAAAAAGCAACAAAATCCATTCAAGAAAAATTAGTGCTATTAG
>VZTU01009950.1:0-34215 GCA_013400835.1 Zapornia atra
TCCTTCCCCTTCCCTACTCTCCCCTCCCCTCCCTCTGTGCCGCTGTCTGTCTCCGCACACGGGCGAGCGGGAACGCGGGAGGTCTGTTCACGCCCCTCCTGCCGGCCTTCGCCTTCCATCAGGGCTTGCCTTCGGCTGCGGAGGCCGGTGCCCGGCGGCCTCGGGGCGGCCTGTGGGTCGCCGGTGACCCGGGTCTGCCTCGCTACCCGTGTTACGCGTGTTACATCTCATGGGCAAAACGTGGGGTTCGTTGGGGCTGAGTGGAGCGTGGCCGGCGGGTCCCGCGACGTGGCGTTTGCCCTTTGCCAGCCAGTGAGAGCAAGGCCTGAGGCTCAGCAGGCCGCAGCACTCTGGGCAGCTCCATCCGGGGCACGGACTCACCCTGGGGTGAGAATGACTGGTGTAATGCTGGGATGGAAGCTGTGGGTAGCAATCAGAAAAACCTGCCCAATGTAGCTTTGCAGTGACTGCAGCATCATTCATAGACGTAATTCCATAGCTGTGAAGTGTGCTGAGCCAGAAACGGCTGCGGGGATGGGGCAGTGGCTCAGCTGGCCTGGCAATGCTTTCCTGGGAGGTGGTGCGAGGCTGGGGGTGAAGTGCAGTAGTGCCAGTCTGGGGCTGGAAGGATCGGGAGAGCAGGCATGGGGCAGCACTGCTGGATCTTAGGGAAGGAAGAATACGAGAGGTTTATAAGCCAGACCCTCATGGGACAATTAGAAAAGTTTAGGATTAGCAGAGCAGAAAAGCATGCCAGGAGGAGCATGTAAGTCTCTGCAACTTGCAGAGAAAGCAGTGAGTGGGATACATGGAATATGGAGGATAAACTAGGAAGAGAAAGAGGATTTCCTTGCTTGTGCCAATTTTCTATGTTCTCATTATCCGTATTCTCCAGTATTATCCAGACTGCTGTTACCTTAATGGCTGTCACTTCCTGACCTCATCCAGGACTGCATGCCAGTGCAATGTTTTCATCTGATCTCCTCCAGAGAATCCTGTTACAGCCTGATTAACAGAATAGCGGGGCAGCTGAAAATACCCTTTTGGTGCTGAAGAGAGAACTATAGCAATGTCAAGTGCCTGCCATATTAGGGAACAGGTCTGTGGGTGCTCAGCAAAAACACATTCTGGTTTGGAGGAGCCGTAGAGCCCTTCACAAGCTAGTCATCCCCAGAAGGGACAGCTGCTAGCATGGCAAAACAATGTGTGCTGCTGGCACAGACAGCAGACAAGATCCATGTGAACTTAGGATGCACAAGTAAACAGTGGTGAGTCTTCTGATGACTTCCCCGTTCAGTGATGGTAATTGATTTTTAGATCGATTTGTGGGAGGAAAGTCCCATTAATGTGAATTAAGACTTTATACTGGGTATATACATACTTGTTTCTGTAGTGCTGTAAGGAATGCAAAAGGCAGTGTATAAATCAATATGAAACAGTAGTATAAATTCGGGATGCACCTTTTGTTTCTCATGATTTATTCACTGAGTAGGAACTGTCTATATCCTGTCTATACCCACATGTCCTTTTGTTGGTGTAAGCAGAAATCACTAATACACTGACGGTACAGGCTGCACGCGCTGGGAAAGAGATGTCCAAGATGCTGACCTTGTCTTTGCCATAAATAAAAATTAAATAAAAAGTTTTAACTTTCCTTGTTTAGTTTGCCTTTCTCCTTACTGGTGTTCTTTTGGAGGTTTTCCTTCATATGCTTTTCTCAGGGTTTTTGTGTGCTTGTAGCAGGACATGGGAGGCGAGGTGAAGCAGTATGATTTATTTTGCGTGGGCCTAGAAAGCCAGACATCTTAATTTCAGAGGACTAAAAGGTGCCATGTTCCATCGTCCCTGTAGTGTCACGCTACAGAACAAATTTGAACCATAGAAAGCAAGCAGATTTTGTTGGTTTGTTTGAAATGGTAATGGATGACTCAGAAGTTCCCACCTGTGGATTTGGGGGGATCACAGCTCCCAGGCTAGTTTCTGGCTCTAATCAAGTCCAAACACTTATGAATAAAATAGTTATTCCTATTTTTTCCTACGTCCTCCATTGCCATTGCTGTCCAAAAATGGGACCGTGTTGGCTGGTGAACTCGCATTTCTTCCGCCACTGGATGTCAGTGTTACACTACGGCTGCGGTACGGTTCCAGGTGCCGGGAGAGGTTGGGCTGCTTTGGGATGAGGACTTTTCAGATCTTACCTCTGTGGCAGACAAGGGATGTGAAAGACCACTGAAGCTCAGGGAAACGGCTCACTGCAGTATGAATGTGCTCCCTTTGGCTCCTGCAGGTGCAGGCTGGGACCCTGCCTGCAAACATCTTACAGGACCAAACCTCACAGGGACTGTAGCCTGAGAGGCGACCACCTTGTGATGGGGGTCAATTCCACCACAACCTTTTCACTATTCCAACCTCCCCTTCTCATGCCATGAAAATACATGGCCTCTTCTTTTTAAAAATTAACTTCACTTGTGATATCAGAGAGACAAATAACACTGCACCTGGCAGGGATACAGCACAGGAAAAGGCTGTGTGAAGGGACTTTGCTAAACACGGGAGGAGTGCTGCCATTTTAGGACAGTTGTGGACACAGGAATGAGAGGGGACAAAACACAGAAGCAGCTTTGGTATTTGGAGTTGAAAGCCAGGAGTTTTAGATCTGACTCTGGTTTATTATTTCCAACAGTGTTGTAACATCATCTTTACAGGCCTGCTGGGTTTTAAATTAAAGTACCTGAATGAACTCTGGGTAGTCACTAGAAGCCACGGATCCTGCAGACCAGTCGCTTGTGTACCCTGCCTTTTTCCTCTCGGGGCGCTTTACGCAGCAGCTCCCTACTGTGCACAGGGAAACCGGTTAGGTGCCTGCGCTGGGATTAAGAGATGGGTTACTGTTTGGAAAGCCACAGTGAAGCGTATGCTGGTGCTGTTTATGGTGCCTGGTGTTTAAGTGTGTTGGGATGAAATGATGGCAAGTGGCATTTAACATACGATACAATGCAGTGCTTTATCTGTGACTGAAATGCAGGCAGCACTAGAAAAGCTGATGGCTGTTGTTAAAAAGATGACTTGTAAAAAAAAAAAAAAAGATTTATGTTCTCTTGTTGTATATAAAGGCAACCTGCTCAGATGATTCTCCTGTTTGTTTCTTTCCCCTGGAAGATGCTTTTTTATCTGTCCTTTTCCTAGAAGACTTCAGTGAAGTTGCAGCAAGCATATGACATCAAAGTACCAAAGGAATAAAACAAGAATATTCTGAAACATTCTGATACTGTTTAAAATACTAATTATCCTTATTTAAAACAATTTATCCTAATAATTACTTTCAGAAAAGATATCTGCTAAGGATTCAGCATTTCCTGTTCCTTTACTTGAGTGGTGAGGTGGTTTCTCAACCATTCTCCTGCATTCTTCACACAGCTTTTCAGGTAATGAGCAAGAGAGGAAGTAATACTTCATATGCCTGGGAGCTGTAAAAATGTGGATAGGAAAAAGGAATTTGTATTTAAAATAGAGAAGAGCAGATTTCAACCCAATTATTTATTTTTTTTTCCTTTCTAGGTCACCTAAAACAGCAGAGAACAAACACAAAAGAGCAATTTAAGGAACAGAAAATGTAATGAATACTAGAAATGAAATAACAGGAGGAAATTAGGGAGATAATGTCAAATGTAATTTTCAAATTTGTATGTTGGTCAGGTGGTTAGTGCTAACATTCCTGTTTTACAAAAAAAAAGTAGTAAAAAAGTACCTTTAATGACTGTTAGTGTTCAGGTTCTGAGCCTTAAGTCCCAGTCAGACATCTCCACATCTATAACTGTTCTTAATATAATAGGCTTATTTTGACATTACCTGTTTTTATATGTCATACCCAGGGAAGACATGCAGTTGCAATAGAAACAGGAGCAGTTAATGCATATCTTGGGCAAAGTGCTTAGCAGAAGTTTCAATTTGTTGTGCTGTCGCGCTCACATAATACTGTTGGAAGGAAAAGGGGAAAAGAGAAGGTTGTCAGCTCACAGCTAAAGGGAAAAAACTTACTAATATGATGGCAGCGTTCTTAAATGGAGAATAATTTATAATAGTATTTTGGTTTGGGTTCTTCCTGGAGGCAACTTTAAAACAATGCTTCATTAACATTATTTGAAGCTATTTTAAATATTCCCATTTTCAACAAAACAATGTTAATATGTGGGGGTTTTAATGGAAAAAAGGCAATTAGGAAAATGTTTTTAATAATATTTTATTCTTTTAGCTAAGCAGTCTCTTCCCCCCTTCCCCCCCTTTTTTTTTTTGTCACTGTGTTGGCAGAGGAAGCTGCCTGTCTCGTGCTTTCAGTGCTGAAAGTGAACCAGGAATTATTGTCTCAGACCGGAGCAGTTCTGCTGAGGCTGGAGGTCACACGGCTCTTCAGAGATTTTGTTTACCTTTTAACCCCCCCCATTCCACCAGCTTGGTTAGAGCTGTGATGCTCAACACCAGCAGCAACCTGTGCAAAACTGTTTTGAGTCACCTTTAGCTGAAGCTAAATGGAAACCGAAATACAGGTCTGTGAAAGCAATTATAACCACGGGTCCACCTTCACCATCAGGAGAGCGTTGGGATGTCACAGCTGGACAGAGGGTAACTGCTACAGCCACTTTCCCCCTCCATTTTCAGCAGTTCAGATCTATGCTGCTGCAGTTTTTATTTCTCCTGAGTTAGCAAGTTTCACGTGCAATGCCCATTTATGCACCAGTTTATGTCACCCAGCCCCATCACAGCAGACTACTCGGGTGTGGAAGAAAGAAGAGGGCTGGGCACTTTCCTGCCAGCTCCTTCCCTGTGCCACAGCAGCTACGGATGTGTATATGCCTGTGCTCTTGTGAGAGGGGAATAAGGAACCTACACCTGGTAGTATCACACATGTACCATCAATACTGAAGCTCCCACTTGTTCCTCTATCTCAAACTTGTATTAGGACAGCAAGGCCATATAATTGGCTTGTTTTGGGTTTTTTTAAACATTATTATTTTCTGGGAGTTGTAGCCATATAGCACTTTAAGATGGCAGCTTTCCAAGGCTTTGCTGTGGTTCTAATTAATTGGGTATGCCGTTTAATTTTTTATTTTAACTCAAGGGCTCCTGTTGTCCTTTATTATTAATGAGATCAAAGCAAGCAGAACAGCTGCCATTTCTCCTTAGTCTGTGGAAGTGAGACTGTCTGTAGCAAAAAAGGGCAGCACCGTCCACCCCTGTCAGCAGGACCAAAAGCAAAAACATCAGCAGAGCGGCTGCCCTTCTTTGGTCTAGTGACCTGGACACAGACAGTGAGCAGGAATAAAGTTCTGCAAGAAAAACATATGAGAACGCAAGGAGCGGCGCCTGGAGAAAAGGGGAGGGACTGAAGAGTCACCAGAGAATGGAATGGTGGAGTGTGGAGAAAATCTGGGGTTTGGGGGAAATCCATTTCCTTTTCTAAGAAGCATGTGGAAAATTTCACCTCCCAGGTGAAAAAGAGAAAACCAAAACTTAGAGGGACTTAGAGGTACAATTTAACTCTCCCATACTTCAAATGGTGGTTATATTATTCCCCTTTCACAGGCTTCCTTTTCTTCTTGAAGTTTCCAAAACTCGTATTTGGTGGGGAAGCGTAACAGCTACATTTTTATTTTAAAAAGAAACCCAAAACAGAAACATAAAAATCACCAACCTTACCCCCTGCCTTGGTGTTTCACTGGACTGTTGACACTTGCAAAGGGCCCAGTGTCAGTCATGGCAGGACCTGAGGACAGAACAGGAAAATACTGCAGGAAGGGAACATCAGCAGTAAGAAAGGTGGAGAAAAAAACCAGCTGAATGACAGCATAGAACTGGGATTGGTAAAAAATGCAGTTACTGGAAGTTTCAGTGCAAAGCAGAATGAGCATGATAGTGGGAAAAACAGGGTGAAGATGTTATGTGCCAGGGAGTGGGAAGCTATATGGGAGGTTTATTGGATCTTGGGCTAGCATTGCACACAGAAGGGCGTATTTTGTCCCTCACACAGAGCTCTCATTAGCTGCAGTCTCCCCCTCGCCCTTGCATCACCCCTGATTAGCTGCAAGAAGTCCCTGGCAAAGACCCTCCAGAGATGGCTGTGTGGAGAGGCAGAAGGGAGATGGACGACAGTAAGTGCCAGGAGGAAGAACTGTGAAGAAAATGGCCCAGGGTCACCTCGCGTGAGGTGGGGTGGCAGCAGCTGTTCCCATGACTTTGCCTCAGGCAGCTGTGGGAACAAAGAACTCCAAAACTGGGTGGGCCAAGCTCTTTTTTCTTTACAACTCAAACCTGACTACTTACAAACCTTATGACTCACTTGCTGTCCCAGCTCTGCTTCTGCAAGGGTTGGCAGCCAAGCCAGCCCGGCTTCGTGAGTACAGCTTTCCGTGTCATCTCCTTGATGGAAATCTGCCAGCAGCTTCCCTGTGACTGCCACCAGATCAGCTGCTGGGAGTTCCAGGTGGGGCTGTGTGGGCAAAGTCCTTAGGCCAACTCCTGGGGGCAATTGTAAGACTTTTTGGTACCTGGAGAAAAGGAGGTATGGTAATCGAGATTCCACTGGATTTCATCATGCGCAAACGACCCTTCTCAAAACACCAGGTTCTTTCTCCCTCACTTGGAGAAAAAGGAAGCAAAAATTCCAAGGCTTTCTTCTTAATCCTGCCCTAAAGCAACTCCTGGATTGCTAGAGGAAAGTCAAGTTCCTTGGGGCTTGCTTGCTTTTTTCTTTTTTCTGAAAGAGTGCACCAAATGTTCTTTTATGACTGCTGCTCTGGCTTCAAGGTCCTGGCTAAAAAGAAAGCTTGTTTCCTCTCAAGACCCCTGAGCAGCTCAGTTCTAGCCCATTTGCTTCCACTGCTTGGACCACACTTGATTTCTGCTGCTGGATTGATCCTTTAGGATCCTACAGAGCCTAACCTAGCCCTGGTATCTATTGTGCCCTATGGTCCTGCTTCCGCAGGGCAGTGCTGGTGCGCAGAGCAAGGCAGGGCATATTTAAGCTACTTTTCCAAGACATTCTGGACCAGGGCTGTGTTCAAGAAGACAGGTAGGTGTTGTTTACCGAGGGAGGGCAACTCCAGAAGACTTTGTGTTGCAGCAATTGCTTTTGCAGCAATATTCAATGTAAAGACCCTACAGCGTTTCCAAGGGTGTCCTCACGTTAACGACGCTGCCGTGCCTGGGTGAATTCCCAATGACTTATGCCAAGCACTACTTATGTGGAAGATTTTGAAACAAGATGGAGCCTGCTTAGAATAACACCCTCCTTTTGGCTGCAGGGTACAGCATCTGTAGCTGGCGCCTGTGCTTGTCTGTCTCTTTGTTCTTGTGAGTCTGTCTCCTCGGATGCAAAAAGGAAGCTGTTGGTCATACTGTGCTGTCAGTAACTCCAGCGTAAATCCAGCATAATCCCACTGGGTGCGGGGAAATTAATCTGGATTTGCAGAAGCATACCTTTAGCTCTGTAGTGAATTAAGGTCTTTAAAAGTGGTTTGGAAATTGGTGAGAAACCAGTAGAGACTGCTCCAACTTTTCCTTCCAGAAAACTTTTGATTTATTGAAATGCTGGAGTCATAAATACAGAACAAAGGAAGTGAATATATTACAGTGTCCTCATTGTGAAAAGGCAATGGCAGATGCTTTGATAAACCAGGATACAGGTCATTGTTCCAGTGCAATGCCTGTCAGAACTTCTACATACTGTACCTCTCCAAAAAGTTAATTTTTAACTTCCTTCCAATGAGATTTATTAGATTGTGAAGGAGAATCTCTAACAAGTGGTAGAATAATTTACCGACTCCTAGAAAAGGTACGTTGGTGAATTGCTTTGCGGTGTGCTGGGGCAATGGACCAGATGACCTAGTGGCCTTTTCCATTTCTAATGTCTACGATTACTGCAGTTATACCTCAGGACACTAAACAGAGCCATTTTCTTCCTTTCAGTGGCAGCAAAATGTCACTAATGGCCATGCTAAATCAGAGCAGCCGATCCTTCCACAGATGTGTTGTGCACTTAGCAAGACGGCTATAAATGATCCCACTTTGTTTAGATTTGCTATTTTCTGTCTCTGCAGTGCAAGTGCTCAGCACAAGGGGACTGCCAGCTAAGGGAAAGAATTTCTGGTAGGAGATTAAGGATAACTAAGGAAATGGTTGCATGACCTATAAAGAGAGGATCATAAATATTGCAACAATAAAACCAATAGCTCTTTCAAAGTTTAAATAGCTTTTCTTTTCAAACACTTGAGGTAAATGCCCTTTTCCCAAGGTTGTCTAGCCTTGAGATTTCATACAGAGTTTCACCAAATATACTGCAATTTCTCCAGGAGCTAGCTTTTTCTTTTAATTATTTGTGGAAGTGTCCCCTCCACAGAAGTTAGACCCCAGCTACCTGGATGTTTCTTAGTGCTTTCTCTAGTACCAAAGTTTCAGAGAAGCCAGAGCATAATAGTAAAACACCCCTGTGTTTCTTAAGCACAACACCCATTGAACGATGCAAGAAGGGACAAGTACAGATCTGCCCTTTATAGCCAAGCAGCACCACTTACACCTTTTCTTGTGTCTTGGGGGGACCTCAGATGCAAGGGTCTGCCTGCATCACCACTTACATTCCTCACAATCCCAAGTGTGCAAGACCCCAGACCTGGGCTGCTGCAGCCCTGCAGTTACAGCTGACATTCCTATCCCCCACACCCTGTTGGCATGCAAGACATCATCGCCTTTGTTTTTTCTGCTTGGCGTAGGATCCAGCTCCAGACCAAGCAGCCTGCTCTCTTGTGTGCTCAATTCTGCCCCACACCGACGCCCATTCTCCATCCTACCATGTCTGTAGCCAGTTCAGGGGAAGCACAGACCCAACACATTGCACCAGCCATATCACAAGGATGTGGATCTCACAGAAGTATTCCAGTGTCTTTGTCACCTGTGTTCTCACGTTCATTTAGCTCATAATGTCTTAGCCCTTGGACTTGAGAGTACTGCTCTGGGCAAGGGGCACAACACCTGCCCCAGGACCAAAGCTGGAGAGCCTTGGTATCAGCACTTCACCTTGCCATTAGCTGGCTATCAGGCCAATTGCAGAAAGCAAAATCCTTCCTGTAACAGCCGCTCCAGTTTGGTAAGTCAAATAGCTGAAGAAACATGGGTGTTTGTTCAGCCCACACCAGGCATGTGCCAAATCCTCCCCCGAGCCCATGCAGAATGCTGATCAGTCCACAGCCTGGTGGTGCAACATACTTTTCTATCTTGCATGTTAGAAATTTGCTACTTAGAAGCTTTTTTGCTTTAAATAAATTAAAAAGGCAAAGGACCCCCTGAATACAGTCAATACTCACAAATGGAACATATCCTTAACCCAACATCCCTGATCCTTCCCTATGCTACTGTATGTGTACGTCCTAAAAATCAACTCTCATCTTTAGGCTCCAGGTTTCAGGTCCTCTGCAATAGCTACAATCCTCATTATTCAAATGTCGTAGTTTGCTTCTCTGCTTTCTGCACAAACTCTTTTGGTTGTGTTTTCCTGGCTATGTGCAATTTCACACATCCAGTGTGTATAAAATCACGGCTTTCAGCACTCCCCATCTTCTAGAAGTTGCTCCTTTCTACCTGAGGCAGGCAGAAGAGCTGTTTTATGGCTACAGTTCCCCTACAAGTGACATATCTAATGTTTTAGAAAAAGAAAATAAAACCTAACAAGTCAAATGACAAGGCAGAAGCTGATACTGCAGACAGACAGGCTGGAAAGGGAGAGAAGCAGGATTAGAAACATCTCCCAAAAACCTGAGACGTTGACATGTTATGTTATGACTTCAGGATACACCAGCTACTCTGCTCCCAAGTCCTTGCGCAGACACTTCTCAGCTACTGTCCCTTACTTCCTTGTCTTGCTCAAAGCATGGCAAATTTGCCCACCCTGGGAGTGAGGATGCAGTAGCTAGTCTGTTACGCTGTGGGTTTCAGTCTCCTGACTCCCCAGGTACATGTGCCCGGACTTGCAAGCGAGATCAGAAATCAGTGGTGTGCAAAGACTTAGGTAAACATCAGCCAGCTTTGCTGCATGCACAAAGGCCTTACCGTTTCATCCGCGTCCTCAGGTCTCTCTTCCAAGATGGTTCCTGCAGTCACTGTGCTTTTCGTATGCCCGGCTTATTAATGCGGATTCCGAGATTTGCATTTCTTCAGCAGGCTAAGGACAGGGGATGTAGGGTCTGGGGACACAAAGGGGTCATTCATTCCTGGACCGCTCCCTGATTTTGAACAAGTGCAGGCAAGAGTGTCAAGAAACAGAGAAAAACAAGCAGCAGAGACGTGAAGGGAAGGACCAGTTTATGTTATTTTCTCAGAGAACCTCCCTAAAACAAGTGCAGAATAAGGCAAGGCACAAAGTGATGGTGGGACTAATGCTGTAAAGAAAGAGGCTCAGGATCTGCGGAGCCCTGACATACCCTGTGGAAAGAGCTTGGATTAGACAGACTCCTCCTAAACAGGATGAATAGAATCGCTATGTGGACTTTAAACACTGAAAGAAAGATGAAGATTTTGTTTACTGCAAATACTTTTTCATGTACCTTAATGCCCAAAAGTAAAATAGAGGCTGGATTTATTCTGAAACATGGTCAGGAATTTTAAAGCAGGCTTTTGTATACACAAACAAAGGGAGCATGGGAAACAAGAGCTTGGGAGTTACTTAAATGTCAAGGATTACAATGTACCAGGTAAAACTGAAATGTAGCAGAGGGACTCAGTTTCATAAATGAAATGTCATTGCTGATGGGTACAAATTATGTAAGAAAGATGGAAAGGGAAACAGAGGTGGCACTTTGTCAGATGCATTTATAGGTGCACAAGGTACGGTTCAGCAGCAAAGAGAGCGGTAGTAAGAAATAAAAATAAAGAAAAACTGAAGTGAGCATCTGCTCCAGCCCTCCTTCAGCAGTGACAAAGCAGGAAGGAATTAGTCTCTCTCAAGGTACTCAGAGCCACAGGACGCTGTGCTTGTGGGGAATTTAGTTATCCACACATCTTTCAACATGCCTGCCAAACATTGGCCAAAGATGTTCCTGTGTTACACAGAAACCTGCTCTAATCCAGACAGTACAGGTTCCGGACAAATCAACAGAAAAATCCCCCAGAACCAGGATTCTGAGAAATTAGAAGCGACACCAATGAACAAACTATCCAAATGTAACACAGTAACTTTATTTGTTTGACTTAGAAAAGGTCTCGGGCATAATTCACTGGACACATATATATTACATGTACAAATGCATACCAAAAGAAACCCAGAAGGCACACGTCTGACCCAGAGGCTCATTCAGAGCCACTCATCACTTCATGACAGGAGAAAAAAAAAAGCCACCAGCCCCAGCTTTGTTACTCTCTGTCCAAAAGCAGGACAGCAAACACAGGCCCCATGGTGTGCCACACAGATCAGCAAATCCGGGCTGACAAACCAAAGAGTTAACAGGATCCTGAGAACAGGCATCCTCTTGGGGTTGTCCAGGGTCAGGACGCAGATGCCAAAGAGAGCTAATCTTGTTCTTTAAAACAGCACCAGAAAAACAGATGTCTCCCATCTTTCCTGCCCCCTGGGAAGTTAGTGTCTCGGCTGCAAGAGGCAGCATCCTGGGCGAGGACCGAAGGATAGCTTATTTGAAGACTGCTGCAGGTACTGATGTACCTTCAGCCTCCGCTAGCAGGCTTCCAACAGGATCCATAACCACTGCTCCTCACACCTCTGCCCCCCAGCACCACCAACCACATTTTATCTGGAGAGCAACAGATTCGTTTTACAGGTCACAGCCTCAGGTTTCCAGCACTCATCAAGAACCACAGCTAGCAAAACTAGTCAAAATAAATGCGGTCACCTCACCCAGGCTCCGATCTGTTGCCATAGGAGCAGCCGAATAGTCCAAGTTCAGCTGATCTTATCTTCAGGGATGAACAAGTTCCACCAGAGTCTGAAACATCCACTCCGGATCAGCAAGGCTGCATGCATCTCCAAAGAGTCACGCTGGGTTTAAAGAGCAGATTCATATCATGCAAGAAAGGAAGTTTGCTCTCTCAAATTAAGTAATTAAACAATGCGTGATAAGCCTAAGGAATTCTTCTAGCCCCTGGAGTAGTCAAGGCATGTAACTCGACTTCTGTGACAGGGGAAGGGATTTAACAAGTGAACACTGCTTTTCAGGAACTGGTGTGGCAACAAAACAGGACAAACAGACAAGAGACACGCTCTGAAAATGAGATCCTGTTAGTTGACAAGGTTAAAGAAAAGTGCTCTCACATCTGTGGTAGGAAAGAGAAAGTAAAGCCTGTTAATAAGCAAGCTCAGAAGGAAAGGAAGGGCAAGTGAAATCAGCCTCTCGGACTATTTGTGAAGTCACTCCACTCAAGATGAAGCAACAAAGACATAAAAACAAAGAGATAGAGGACTTCCTGGAAAACCTGACCATATATATCAACATGGTACTAATTAGTTAATTAACCTATTGCACAATTAAAAAATAAATAAATATTTTAGAAGTCTGGGAGAACAAGGAAGCACCAGATGACAATGTTCTTATCAAAACAAAAAGTGGAACAATGTTGGCCTGATAAATTTATCTCTGATCTCTGCTAACAAAGTGAAATAAATACAAGGAGAGAAAAAACCTCCTCCCAGACATCTGGAGAATAACGGAAGTATGGCAAAATCGAGCCATTTTACTCCTACAAACGTACAGCGAGTAGCTTTTGGCACAGGAGCCCTACGTCTGAAGCCAACAGGCTAACTCATGTATTAAGTAACTTCCACATCCAAGTGACGGTGTCATTTCCAACACCTCTTTTCTCCCATTACCAGGAACAATTTTATAAACCACTGCTGATAGCAGGAGCTGAAAGACCCAGCTGTAAACCCCCACCTTGTTCCCAGAAGGTTGCACAGAACAGCTCTATAGAGTAGCAAACATTCAACCTCCTGAGCAAGGATGAGTATGTTTAACAGAGGGCACAATACTTTTGGTATTTTAGGGTCTCAAGACATTCTATGGGGTAAACTCAGAGTAAAAACAGACCTGCTTGCCATTCAAGTTAAATACCCTTCCGGGAAAGGCAGTTAATCAATTAATAAATCAGTCAATTACATTTTATCATCAACTACAGACAGCTGTTTCAGTGTAACTACTACTGCAACCCAGGGCCTAGTAGTCTTTGGAACAGCTCGTTCTGTGTTGGGAGTGCAGCGGTTGCCTTTGCTGTGAACTGGTGCTGTGAACTGGTGCGGTGAAAGGCTCAAATGGTTTCTCCTAACAAAAGGAAAACTAAGCCTGTGTTTTTCTGCTGTCTGAATAGTTGGCTTTTGTGGGTTTTTTTTTGCAAGTAGGTATGTTAGTTTTCAGGTGTCTACTTACAATTAGGATTTTTTTCTTAGGTATCACAAGAAGGCTTATTTATTCTAGCAGAGAGCATAATTTAGATGGCAAGAAAGCAGAGTGAAACATCAATCCACACACTGAAGAAACAAAACCAACTGTGTCTGTACTCTGTTAGTGGGTAGAACTGGAAAGGGGCCAGCGATCAGGAGGTCAGCGGTGTCAAACAGGTCCCAAACAATGAAGAGCTACATATACCATGGACCTGCAACTTGGAAAAAGTGATGACAGGGGACATATATCATATAGGTCTGTAAAATCACAAGTGGCAAGGAGACAAGGAACAGGAGTGGTCATCACTACACCTGACAGTGGAGAAAGAGTTGCTCAATGATGTAATCAAGAAAGCCATGAAAACAGCCTGAAAACAGTCCTTCCTCATACCACACAATGGACTTGGGGTTCACTGTCACAGAACACTATGGAGGCCAAATGTAGAAAAGGACTTTTAAAGAGGGACTGAATGTGTTCATTTAGGCGAGGTCCAGAAGGAGCTGCCAGTTCAGAAAGTCCATATACAGCTGGAACAGCGTCAGAGAAAAATCTCTGTATACATACTCTGTATGTTATGCTTCTGTGATCACCTGTTACTGGCCACCCTCAGAGACAGGACAGCAGATCAGATGGCCTTTGGTCTGATTGCATGCAGTGCTTCTTATGGATCAAAGCTCTCGATTTTGGCATGATTTAGAATTTGGAAAGGTTAAGTTAAAAAAAATATGAAAAAGAACATTTGAAAAGCTTGTATGCCTCCTCTGCTTCCTCTTTCAACCCTCAACAATGTGCTCCCTAATAATTCATTTTCTGCAAAGGGTAAAGTATTGCTGAATTAGTAATAAACAGGATTCCGTAACAGCCACTGAAGGCTGCGTTATTGCTCCCAGATTCTGCACAGTCCCCTTTGTAAGGCACTTCTCCTGGGTCAGGAGAAACGCTTAATCTCCAGTCTCAAATGCAGATTCCCCATATTCCATTTTTCTCTTTTACTACATTCTTGCTAAATCACTCTGTTAACTGCTGTACTTGTGACATGAAACAGTTAAGATACAAATCTGCTGGCCTCTGCTAGCTGAACTCTTCTCCCAGACCACTCATTTCTGTGTGGATAAGTGACAATAGGAATCTACAGGAAGACTCCTTGTGGACAAAGGATTGCTATGCTGTCTGTAAACATCCTTATTTCACCCAGAATTTGCCACTTTGATTGGATTTAGCTTCCCAGCCGGTCAGACCAATACATTTCTGCAGTGCAGTAGAGTAAACAATGCAACACAGTGATTCTGAGTCTGTAGCTAGACAGACTAGAGTAGCAGCACAAGTAAGTCAGAAGTATCTCCTGCATTTATCTGGACACAGAGCAAGCTCTGAGACCAGTCATCACAGTTGTTTTTATACATAAAGTAACTGTGCACACAGATATATGAACTAATACATTCATCACTAACCCTCATTTAAGGGACCGACCATCCAAAGTCTACGCTTCACCCAGCAAAGGTGCTTTAACTGGGGAGCCAGGTGCATCCAGGACCGTGCAGTGGCTTGACAAGATGACTGCATGAAGGACTTGGCTGTAGGTTCAAAATCAATCTAGAGGTTACTGTTCCAGCTTGTTCAGTCTTCAGTTCTCCAGGCAATCCTTCCCAATCAAGATAACACACAGGTAGACTGTTTGTTTTTGTCGCTTGTAGCGGAGTTTGGACCCAGGTTACCTGGAATGAAAAGAAGTTAAAAGTAATGTTAAGTAAATAAAACTGGATAAAGTTTAAACTCGGTCCTCGGTCCTCGCTCCTTATTTGTATACACCTTGTATTTGACCTACATTACTCTGCACTCTCTCATGATTTTATTTCCTACTACTGTGAAATGAAAAGTCACTAAATTAAGAGTAAATTCAGAATACACTGTGGAGGAAACCACTGGAGGAGTATTTCCAGGCTCTGGCCTGTACCCAGGCCAGCTTCAGTGGTATTCTTAGGTCCCAACTGGCACTGAGAAACAGTCTTGCTATGACTTGGGTGGGAGGTTTTCCAATGAGTGGGGGATGGGGAGGAGGTAAAAAAAAAAAAAGTCACATAATGTCATCCATCAGACCCCCCCCCCACATTCTCAGATGTTTTTTATGTCCAGTTTTAAATACCTTGAGTGACAGCATTTCTACCATTTCCTTTGCAAGTGAAATCCCAAGGCCTCAGGGTCTTCCACTTACACAGCACAGTTATGCTGCCCCAGTTTTGTATCATCTTAGGGCTTCTGTCATTGCTCACTCTATGGATTCCTTCTGCTCCACAGTACCTGCCCTTTTCAATGCCTGCACTGCTGTCTGATCTCCTTTGTTTCAGCCAACTGCTAGTTTGGATGCCTGTCATGATTTAGCCCTGGCCAGCAGCTGATCACCATGTGCCACTTGCTCACCCACCCCCCCCTGCCCTGGTGGGATGTGGGGCAGAATGCGGAGACAAAGGCAGACTTCATGGGTTGGGATAAGGGCAGTTTACTGGGACAGCACAGGGAGGGGGAAATAACAACAAGACTTGCAACAGAATATACAAACCTGGTCATACATGATGCAGTGTCTCACCAACAGCCATATAGCCTGGACTATCCCTGAGCCACACATCCTGCAGCCACGCCACCCCACCCCAACTAGCCACCTTCTATACTGAGCATGACATCATATGGTATGGAATATCCCCTTTGGCTAGCTTGGGTCACCTGTCCTGGCTCTTTCCCATCTCAACTTCTAGTGAAAATTAACCCTAGCCTAGCTGACACCAGGGCNAACCCTAGCCGAGCTGAACCCAGGGCATGCTGAATCTTAAAAGTGTCCAAAGCTGGGGAATCCAGCATTTCCCTGGGGAGATTATTCCAGTGGCTGATTGTCCTCACTGTGAAAATTTTTCCTCTTGTGTCCAGTTGGAATCTCTCCAGAAGGTACCTGCACCCATTATGCCTTGTCTTTCCCATGTGACTCCCTGCGGAAAGGGAGTCTCCATCTTCTTTGCAGCCACTCTTCAAGTACTGGAACATGGTGCTGAGGTCTCCCTTAAGTGTTCTTTTCTAAAGTCTGAACAAACCAAATTCTCTTGGCCTTTCCTCATATGGCAGACTTCCCAGTCCTCTGATCATCCTGGTGGCCCTTCTCTGGACCCTCTCCATCCTGTCCTCATCTTTTTTTGTACAGTGTTTTCCTTGCCTGCAGGTGATAGGGAAAAGAAGGCCTCTCTCCCTCTCCTTGATCACCTTCTTCCACACCGAAACGTCTTGATATCCACGTAGGAAGCTGCACTACAACCTGCCCTCCCTTTTGTGGCTGCTCCGTACCCTCCTGCCTCCTCCTTGCATCGCCCCGTGGCATTTCGTTCTACCTCCTGTCCCCCCTTTGACCCCACCCATTCTGTATGTCACTACTAAATCCATCATTACTCCTGCCTTCTTACCACCTGTTCCCCTCCCTGTCTGTATCACATTGAAGACCCTTGTGTTTACTTTCAAAAGTGTCTGTTCTCTGCTTAATCTCAGCTCCCAACTCCTTTATTCTTCACACTTTCTACTCTTGTCGTCTGACCTTTTTCTAGAGATCCTGCTACAGTTAGAGCAAACACTCTCCCTGGATGTACCCAACGACATTCCTCTCTTTGGAAAAGAGCCAGAAAATTCCCGTTACCATCTGTGTGTGGTCCCACTTCAGCTGAAAAACACTGGTGAGAACTAAGCAGCTATTTCTGCAGTACTGCAGCATCCAGTGTAAGTCTCATTTCTTGTCGGAAGCACCCAAAGTGAAACGCAGGCTCCTGCTATTATTAAGTATGTGCGTTCTAGAACCAAGGCTCATGAGGAGCAAAGGCCAATTTACAGAGAAACTCAGACTGGCAGACCCTCCTGAGCTCACCCTCCTGGGCTGCTCAGTCCGATTTGCTTCTTGCAGGGAAGAAAACAAAACAAAAGGCAGCGCCTTTCAAAGGCAAACAGCTTTCACACAGACATCAGCATCTTTGCTGATCACAGTCTGGCCAGCAGCAGCTTAAAATGATTCTGGTCAGGTTCAGAGGTGCTGCTGTTGTGTTCCTAAGCAGGCAACAGTGAAATTCAAGAGCTGTGTCAGTTTGATGATGCAGTTTAAGAAAGCTTTGTAAGACAAAGCACGGTCTCAGTGCAGTGTGGTAGGACAACACCTCAGGTTGTTTATTTGGACGCTTAGTTTAGGATGTTACTATCTTTAGTGCTTGTAATATCCAGACTCTCAATTCTGAGTTGTAGGCATAATTTCTTAGCATGTAAATACCCAGTCAGATTTTCAGACTCCGTCACAGAACAGACTTTCATCACTTCTGTTCCCAGTTCGGATTCTCTTCATCACCATTTGCTCTTACAAGACTAAACCTGACCTTTAGCCTGCTTGAATAATGTCTTTCAATTACTCTGTGAGCGACTCGGGGTGTCGATCTTGTCTCTTCATGCATTTGCAAGGTGGGATGTGTCTCTGTGGTACTACAGAATTAATAGTGACTTTGGAGGATGTGTGCACAGGCAGGCCCACAGGGCTTAAGTGTGCTGTTTAATCTTTACAAAAGGTAAGGGCAGCTATTTCAAACTGTGAAGCTCTGAATAATTGCATCCTAATCTGACTGCATACCAAGCACCTTCTCCCTCCTTCATTTCCAGGCTATCATAGCATTGGTTTTTATGAGACCTGCTCAAAGATAACTTAAACTTTCAAACTAAGTCAGTCCCACAGTTGCCCAAGAATAAAGTGCCTCCTATTTTTATCTTGAAGCTGGAACTCTGTTCCATGTCTATGTTCAATATTTTTTATTAAATCCTAATGAAGTACGTGCTATTGATCAAGTAGCTGCAGGATCCTTTGTTATGTCATTTTTTCCCTCTTTTTCATGACTCTCCATCTTTCTAAGGTGCCCTCTGCCATCTCTGTTCACATGCCACACTGGGATCACTAGACTAGAGAAGTCTTCTCTCTAGAACAATGATTCAATTCAAAAGGTACACAAGCAGTGATCTTCCTCCAGCCTTTTACAAGGATGGGTGACCACTGCCCCCAGGAACAGGAATTCTCAATTTGTATAAAACAAAAAAACCCCAAACCACATAATCAAACTTGCACAGACTCCTTGGAAAGACAGGAGCAGCAGGAAGGCTGAGTTGCTGGATCTCTGTGCCTTCCCTGCACCTGTTCTCAATCCTTCCTTCCTCTTTATTGAAAGAGGTGCCAGCCCTCAGGAAGTAGCAGTGCAAATAAATAAAACCTGAACATAATAGGGTGATACTGTCTTTGTGGAAATGGTCCAGGCCAAGCATCAGACTGTGTGGCACAGATCCACTGTGTTAAAGTGAACAGGGACATCCTGCTGCCCTGACTGTGCCGTGTCCCAGAAGGGCGCAGCGCCCCACGGATCAGTTAGAGGCACCAATCCCGTGCCTTAATCCCGGTCTAATTTCATCCTGACACTGTGGGAATGGCGGCCTGTCTGTTTTAAAACCAGTTGACAGAACGTAGGGAATCTCTGATATTGCCAAGTGCTGACAAATCAGAGATTACGCAATTCTCTACTGTGTCACTAGAGGGTAGTGCAAGCCCTCAGGTCCATTCCTCCGAGAGGAAATGCCCATACATCTTCCTATAGATCTTCAGAGCTCCCGTCTCTGAGGAAATGGGGCCCAGCGGCACATACTGTCTGTGCACAAGACAAAGTGATCTGGAGGAAGAACCTCTTTAGACCAGGGTTTACTTCTGCCTTCCCAAATGCCAAATTCACCTACTAAAATGGGTCTACTATAGTCTTAAACAAACCATCCATGCCTTCTAACATGCCTTCTTACAGCTCCTTTCTCTCATATTCACTTGGCATTTTTGCATACCTTCTTCATTTAGCCAGAAATATTTCTATGAACCCAATCGATTGCTATTATTGACCTTTCCAATACTGTGCTTTCCTTTTTGGTCTCAGGAGAATGTCACTTCTCATCATGGCAGTCTCCAGAGAATCCAGCCTCTGCGCACCTGCATTTCACATTCAGTGTACAGACCAGTCTCTGGCTGGACAAGTCAAGGAGAAATTTCACACACACCACACACACCCCCCCCGGAACTAGTTTATTTTTCTGATGGTGCAGGATGTGTTGATACCCAGCACAGCTCACTGACCGGGTAAGACAAGCAGGCTGTAGCCCACAGATTTACTTCAATCTGACAAAACATCTAAAATGTTGGGAAGTTAGCTCTGGACTCGGAAATTGGGAGAAATCTTTATCATTTGTGTATTAAACCAGATGAAGACTTGGAAGGACTTTATGAAAATATCAATCACACTAGCAAAGAAAGAAAGGTTGAGATCTAATACTTCTCCATAGTTTCTAATTTAATGGCCTTCTCCCCCATTTCAAGTGGCAATAAGGTAGCAAATTAGAAAGGCTTCCAGACCTTCCCCACTCCCTACCCCTCACCTCAACATAAACATCTTTCCCTATCTTCTCCACAGGTAACTTGTCACAGTAAATGCACCTGACTAAAGCCAAATGAGGAGTTACAGTGGACACCTGTCTGCACCCTGCTAACCACTACAACACCGTGCACAGCGCTGATGTTTATTAGGGCATGGACCGTAAGCATAACCTGTCTTACAGACAGAAATGTTCAGCATTTCTCTCCCTTCACCCCATACCAGTTCCTGAGAAGCACGAGAAAACTTTTACATGAGAAGTACCAAAGAGACTGCCATTAAATTGCTTTCAGCCTCTATCACTTGATACACCTTCTACTCTTCTTTGATCCCACTCATTTTAATATAGAGGAAATAACAGGATCTACTTGCAAGTGACTGTATCGAACACGTTTGCACCAATCAACCAGACTCACAGCAAGGGGCACTGCAGCAGAATATGCTCACAAGAGGTTAGAGGACGTTTTACCTGAGATGCCTCCAGTGCTGCGGACGCTGGCATGGCCGATGCTGAGCCGCTCGTATTCCAGTTTCATGTTCCCGAGATCTTCTCCTGAATGTCCTTCGCTGGCAAAAGAATTGGCCTCAATGCTGGAGCCTGGAGACCGTTTGGCCTTGCGACTGAAAAGCCCACTGGCAAACCGCTTGCCTTGCTTTGAATTGGCTTGTGCATCCTCTTTCTTCACATCTCGAATAGACTCTCTGGATTTGGATTTACTTTTCAGGTCCACGTGGAGCCGGGAGAACAGTTTCTGAGGGCTCCGATTGAGCTTGTTCACGTTCTCCAGAGGGGGATCAATTTCTGGGAATTCTTGCTCCAATGTGATTAAGTCGTTCAGAAACTGATTTAAGCGTTTCTTTGACTCACTTGTTTCCTCCTTTTCCATGTTGCCCTGATTATCCTGCCTGTGTCGTGAAGCCCAGAGCATCATATCACCACGAGTTGCCCCTGCCACTAAACCATACTTGGGGTTAATGAACTTCCGAGCCACGGTGGAAGAATGAAGGCCTGGCTTCCCAATTCCAGGAACGAATGGGTTAGCAATACCCAGTTCCTTGTGGAAATTAACTTCCTCTGAGATGGCATAAAGCTCACGAAACTCAACGTCAAACATCTCCACATGCTGTCCTGTCAAGACTAGCAGGATGTTTCTGTCAATGTGGGATGAACTCCATGTGAAGCTAAGAGTAGGAAACACAACTGACGTTAGTTTTTTTGGTGCATACTTGCCCCAGCCCACCTAACAGTATCTAAGACACTACATGGGAATCGGCAGCATTGTGCCCTTTGCCCATATGTCCTTGCCAAGATGGATCAGATTAGATACATGAAGCTCTTTATTACTGTTCTTCATTAGACATGCGAACCAGATCTAGAAGGAAAGGCCCTAAAACTCTGGAAGAGAGATAACCCTTTTAAAAAAGCAACACTGCATCAAGAAGTGGAGTCTCTGGACTGAAAACATCCCTAAAGAGAACTGAGCAGAGGGGCTGGTGGGGAGTCCTTGCACACCACCACCTGATGCAGTGTGGAACTATTTTTAGACCACTGAAAGGGTCCACTACCATGGGCATGTTCTGTTCTCCTAGGAGCAGCTGTGCTCTACACCACCTGCTCTGCCATCCCACCCCAACATCTACAGATGCCACACAGATTACAGAGGCTAGGATAAGAAAGGGAATGGTGTAGAAAGACGACTCTCGAGCAAAGTCACAAGCCATTCTTCACACAAAGAATGCAGCTTTGCCTTAATCAAGAGTGACCCACCTGTATGATCCTGTGGCCACCTTTTCACCATCCACCATCAGGAATCGGGATGCCAAAGTGCCTCTGATCTTCCCTGCTGGCATGTAGAACCCAACTCCCGTCACAGAACGTATGCGGATATTCTAACAGCGAGGTGGAAAGACAAAACGTCACAATAAATAGGGCAGAGAATTAGGTAATTGCCAGCTCCAAGTCTTAACATGTCACTCACATTATCTCACTACTTCTGGGACTACAGCTCACTTTGTATCAGCCATCAGAAATCAGAAGGGCTGCAGAAAAGAAAGCATAGTGCTGTAAGACCTGTTGTCATCCCCTGTCTATGCAACTCCATCAGTTCACAGCCCTGTCCAATGGGTTAGCGTCTTGTAACCCTGCCTGCTGTCTTTGGCTATTCATTTCAGCCCACTGCCAAGACAAAGCTTTCAAAACCAAGTAATCCTCCATCTCCAGCCCTGTGCTGTAGCCCAGAAGACCCAGCCCAGTTCAGGGGAATGAATCAGAGGAAGCTCTGAGTCAGTCTGTGTTCTCTGAATCCTGATCCCTGTTCCACAGCACTCATGAGCTTTTTCCAGACAACATTAGCAGGACCACAAAACCAAGGAACTCTGTAACACTGTGCAGTGCAAAGGACACAGCTACACGCATCTGCATCAGGTTATTTTTGTGCTTGTGTTCCAATTCCAAACAACATGACTTGACAAAACCGGTTAAATTAGAAGATCGAACAATTTAATTACTACAGATGATGTGAGGGAACAATTCTGTTGCTCAAAAGATAGATGTTTCCTGCCTGCTACAACAAAAGGAGCCCTGACCTTTGCTATTTTTCTAAGACCCACAAATAGTTACAGTGTCCATCCAAATTTCTCACCAGTCAACAGAGTGTGAAAAAAGACAGAACTTTTTTTTGAACTAAGAGAGTAGGAGAAGTGTCTCCTCTTCTGTCCTGAACAGAACAGCAAAGAAGAATTTCTAAAGAAAAGGAAGGAAAACATTTTCATTAAATCAATGCAAGTAGTTAGAAAAAATAGCATCTCTCTCTCCAAACCTCCTATCTCACACCCTTTGGCCAGCAAACCTACAAGTAACAAACCAAAGCCCTACCAGGCACAGAGGAAACAAAGACGTAAGGTTAGATTTTCAACAATGCACATGCACCTGCCCTTACTATCAGAATCACAGGCTGGTTTCAGTTGGAAGGCACCTTAAAGATAACCTACTTTCAATGCTCCCACCACGGGCAGGGACATGCTCCACTAGCCCAGGTTGCCCAAAGCCCCATCCAACCTAGCCTTGAACACGCCCAGGAAAATACCCGCACCTTGGACTGACTGAGCGTTGTTCTGCACACGGGTCCTGGCTGCATGAAGCTGAACTTACAGACTGTCTAATGTGAAACACCCCCTCCCCCCAAACCCCTGATTGTCAGCATAAGTTTAGAGCAAATTATCTTGTCATTCTGACACACAAATTTAGGCCATTTTCTTCATTCCACCATCTGTTTCTGTAAGAATTCTTTTAACAATGAAAAGCTAAAAGGTATTGTGATCTGGAGTAATAAATACAGGGTTGGGAGTCATATAGTCCCAAGTGTAATCACAGTTCCAACACCATTCCCTGTGATGTTCTGGGAAAGTCAATTCACCTTTGCCTCATTCTTCCCCCATCTGCAGAGCAGAACCACCATGAGGATTTGGCTAATGCTAACACAGCCTCAGATCCCAAAGAGAGCTAAGTCCTATTATTATAAACCTCCCTGACAGCTTAAATATTGATAGGCTATAAAAATCTGCATGCAGGAATGAGTGATTATAAGAATGCAGATTTATTTAAAAAAAAAAAAAAGAATGTTACCTTTTGAATCTGCCCCTATTTTCCCCACTAAAATACAGCAGTGACAGTACAAATTCTGACTAACAGTAACTGATGATACTGCTATTTTGCATTCAACTATTGCTTGATCTGTCTGGAGTCCTGTGTGGGCATTAGCTAATTAATGCTCCCAACACAGCTGAAAGTATTATTACCCTGTTTTAAAGACGAGGAGCCTGAAAGAGAAAAAGATGAAGTGACTTGCCCAAGGCCTAGCACTGAGTCATTTGTGTGGGATGCTGAATGCAGGTTGGGTAGAGCGCAGGAGAAAGGGTGCCCTTTCCAGGGTTTAGAATAACATTGGTAATTGGCTGGCTGATCACCTGAAATGTTTGGGTTTTTTTCTTCCCTTGCTGAGTAAAGCTGGATGTGGGATTTGCCAAATCATGGACTATAGACTGCAAGTGTCAAGAAGGACCTCTGTTCTTCAAATCTGTCAACAGCTCTGGCATGTCATGTACCTTTGTGAATCAAGAAATATTAGCCTGTGTGAGCTGAAAGCTTCTTAGCATGTAACAAGTGTGGATTTTATTGTGTTTGTACGTTATATCACCTTCTTTTGGTGGAAAGAAAGCACATCTGAATTCCTGCAGTAACTGAGCCACGCATAACGCTTAGGAAGGCGCAGAGGGGATGGAACCAAACAGCTGAACACATAAACCTCCTTGAACAAAGTAGGCACAGGAGTGCATAAATACATCTTGAAATGCAGAAAACAAGCACAAAGTCATATAAACATCGAGTCACTTAACAGGTTATTTGTATAATATTTTCTGCCTTGAAGGATCTTGGAGCACTTGTAGACTGATATATCAAGCTGTACCAAGCAACAAGCAGCCTGGGTTCACATACTGAAGACTGTACAAGAACAACGGAGAAAGACAAATATAAACGAGGTGAGATTGTAGCTATTTTTGGGGGCATTAGTGTTACAGCAGTAACAAATATTTTGGGTAGAGAACAGGTTAGTTCACTGGATAGAAGTGACTCCTAGAGATCTGCATCCTTGCAGAAGCCTGCTTAAGGTTTGTCATATCCTGACGTACGGAGGCTGCAGTCTGCATTAAATTTCCACATTTCCTTTACACAGGCTCACACCACTCCTCATCACAAGCAGTGACTAACGTCTCCCTGGCAGCAACTTAATACAGACTGGTAAAACTCAAGCCTGACAGAGCATCCTAATACAAGCAGTGAAGGAATCAGTCTTTCTTACTTTATTGTGACGCACTTTTAAACCTCACCCTGAATCCACAAAAAGTTAAATTAGATCCAGTGTAGAAAGTCAGTAATGGGTTGTGTGTTGTGACTGATGCTTAGTTGGCACTTGACAGACCTGGACGCTAGTGCTCACCACCTGGGGGTGAGGAGGGGTGGGATACACAAGACAGACCCTAAAGGGAAGTGCTGGAAGTTCTTCCACTAGGGAATCATCTACGAACCTTCCCTCTCACAACAACCCCTGATATCAAAGTTGCAAAGCAGCAGGGGTATCTATTTCAAGTTGGGATGGACAGCACGAACAACTTCTGTAAACTAACTGAGGTAAAACAGATTAAGGAGAGGCAACAGACAAAAGCAGTAGCTGACAGATGACAGTGACTCGACAGTCCCTTATACTGACTGTATTTTTCAAAATGTGCAGAGCCCCTTTCTGCTGTCCCTGGAAAAAACAGATCCTTTCAGTCAACAGATCTGTTGAGGTATCTCCTGTCCTTCATTTTCTTGCACTACTGCTTCACCTGAGCAGAGGGCTGAGGGGAAGGCTCCAGATGCCCACTATTTCCCACTCTAAAATCCTAGATGAAAATACCACAGAAGGAGGAAAGAGAAATAGAGATAGGGAATTCATGGGGACAGCACCACAGTGACAATCATAAAGGATTTTTTTTTTTTCTTTTTTCTGGTCTGCAAGATTCTGACTTCTAGTGATCAGACCTCCAGGTCAGAGATGGGTGGACAGTGCTCATCCCATAGGAACACAAAAGCAGCTGCAATCTGGAAGAAGCCACCAAGTAATGCTGGAAAATACTGTGGACTTCCCCTATGTGTTTGCCCTGAAGTGTTTTGGGAAAAGTGTGCTTGTTGAAAAAATAGTAACACTTGCAGGTATTCAAGTAGAATAGGATGGAATGCAGCTAGCTGGACCTGGCCTGCCAAGGTCTTTACTAGGTGTTATTTATTTGGGTCTCTGAAAAAAAGAGTCTTGTAAGCCCCCACTTTCAAAGGGTCAAAAGGAACCTAGAATAAGTCTCTACAACAGCACTGTTATCACATCACATTCAGCTTCCCCCTCACTTGAGTGAGGAATTGATGAGGAAAGACATGAAATACTGAGATGAAATTCCAAAAAATTCTTAGGCAGAGAATTCAAAGAATCCCTGGAGTGAGAGGAGGAACTCCCTGCGTGTTGGGAAAATGAACGTACAAAATTAACATGAAAGTGAACTTCCTGTAAGTAATTAATTCCCTGGGCTTGCTTGGAGCTCTAGGTGAACTCCCTGTCTTTGAGTAGGAGTGTTTGTTCCCGGGGTCTCGGTTAGCAGAAACATGGGGAGAAAGAGAACTCATCAAAAAACCAGTGACAACACTCATCCTCAGGTCAACAAAAAGAGGGCTTTTTGTGGGGCTGTGACTGTTGTATCTATGAGAACTTTGATTCATTATGATCTATGAAGAACACTCTTGTGTCAAATATAACAGAAGTCTGGCAAACCATGTCCTGTCGGCTCAGGAAGCCGTATGACTCATACACACAAGAAATGCTCTTACTAAGATCCCAGGATGAATGTGTCGATGATTGAGTTTAAACACATTTCTACTGATCTCTGGCCTTTAGATAGAAATGGAGGTTTTCTCATTTCATGCTTGGAGTCAGTAAAGAACTTTCTGTCTGTGCAGGGTGAGGAACTGTCTTGTCTTCCTACAGCAATCTCCCTCCTGTGAGACCGTCAGCAGACCATGATACCTTGCCATCTCAAAATGCTGCAATAGCCAGGAGTTTTGCAGAAACGCCCAGCACTGCGTGCAGACAAAGGGCAAAATCCAGTGTTAATGGTGAATCCCCCTGTATCAGGACCATTGAAGTATTCACTCTGCACTGGATGAACTGGGCAATGGAAACAAAAGGGCAGGAATCACAGAGCACTCTGAGCATCTGGTGATGATAGAAGACAGAATAAGCATCCTGACCCTGCAGTAATGACAGTCCGCGGTAGTGTGTCACCTCTCTTTCCCTAGCGACACAACGTGCCTCTAAACCTTAAAGTTACATCCCACGTTGCTGCAACTTTCTGAGAAAAAGCCATCCTGTAAATCTTGCACAAGGTGGGAAGAAGGAAGAATATGTGATTCCTTTGCTGACAAACTGTGGCCCACTTTCAGAAGAAAGCAAAATGGTTACACAAAAAGAAAGTCTAAGGAGAGAATGTTTTCCCCATTGCTGAAAATTTGTAGAAAAAGCTCAGACATCAAAGCAGATGTCAGGAGAAAGACGACATAAATAAGAAATGGGTGAACCATAAGAGTTAACTACACTGGAGTTTCTTGTTCTTCCTCAGTGTCCTGGCTTCTGCTGGGATAAAGTTAAATTTTCTTCCTAGAGGCTGGTGCCGTGCTATGTTTTGGATTTGGGATGAGAATAATCTTGATAACATACTGATGCTTCAGTTGTTTACAAGCAGTCAGGGACTTTTCAGCTTCCTATACTGCCCTGCCAAGGAGAAGGCAGGAGGTTCCCAAGAAGCTGGGAGGGGACACAGCAAGGACAGCTGCCCCAGATTGGCCAAAGGGATATTGCGTACCACATGACATCATTCTCCATATATAGTTGGAAGAGTTGGCCAGGAGGCACACAGCTCAGGAACTAGCTGAGCATGACTTTTGGATGGTAAGCAATTGTGCCGTGCATCACTTGTTTTGTATATTATTTTATCATTATTATTATATTCCTTTTCTGCCCTATTAAACTGTCTTTATCTCTACCCACAAGTTTTACCTTTTTGCTTTTCAATTCCCACCCCACTGGGGCAGGGAGTGTGTGAGCAAACATTGTTTCAGCAGCCTGCTGGGTTAAACCACACCACAGCCATTCCAACACCCTCTGTGATCAAGTGATGCTGGACAACATGATTCTGCCTGAACAAGGCTGAGGGGGCCCAGCTTGCCTTCTTGCCTTTCAAAACAACCCTTGACACATTACGTCAGTGAGGTGGAGGTGGGGGAGTTCTCAAGGGGAAGCCTTAGCCTTGCCTCAGATTCCGCAGGTATCTAAAGCCTGGTGTCAGGGGAATCACCGTATGATGATTTCTGCCATACCGACCCACGCGGTAGCACGGATACACCCAAGGCAGCCTTGGGCAGGTCATTAAGAGGCCATCTTCCGTGAGAGGCAACAGACCTGTTTCCCCTTACAGGAAGTAAGTCCTTCCATAGTACCACCGACAGAAATAAACTGCATTGTCCTTAACAAGATTAACTAAAGTCTTGTCCATACTGGAAAAGGAATACAACAGCCTTAAGGGGAATTAAAGATACAGCATGAGATAGCTGGGAAAAGGGGAGATGTTGAAGGAGAGCACTCTGTGAGCTGGAGCTCTGCAGAAGAGTGAACAACTGGGTAAAAGGATGATGTTAAAAAGTTCTTCTCAGGGGACCCTCTTCAGCTCAGATTGTATCGGGACTTTTAGCTGAAGGAGTCTAGTGAAAAACAGAGTGCTGCTATGAGAGAAAGGAAGCACAGAAAGGACACAGAAGAGTTTTCTCCTGGTTTTGATGGCATAGGTTCAAACTCTGCTTCTTTGGAAAGGGTAATGCAACTGGGCTGCTGCAGGATCTTGTCGCTGCCATGGCATGTCACTGTGATAATTGGTTTTGGAGTTATCAAGTCTGTGTAGATGCCTACGGGGAAAGAAGTTAAGAGGAGGAGCAGAAGGGAACTGCTTACTGTTTAAAGACGGAGAAGGCAGACAAAAAGGAACTTGCCTCTCCAATAGCATCGCAACTTCTTCTAAAATGCCAGGGTATCTTTTCATTCACTCTCCCCAGGAGTTAAAATATGCAGTACTGAAGGCATCATTCCTGCACACAGTGACATAGTGAGAAAAGTCCTGGGAAACAGGCACTGGAGCAAATGGAACTGCTGCTGCGATTTCACAGTTTTGTACCAAAGAGATTCGAGCCTAGGCCACAGAATACCCCTGAAGCTTGAAACAGGTCTATTATGATGATGTCTCTGTCTTGCTTTCAAAGACACCAGAAGAAAGATACTTCTATCTCTGTTTTGGAGAAAGATGAGAAAACTGCTCAGCTGGATGTCTTTTTTGATGAAGTCTAGAAAGTCAGAACAGAGTGGCAGTTCATGGGAGCACTGTTCAGATATATGCAAGTCATTCTCATCCAGATTTAAGATGGTTCTCCTAAAATGGTTAATATGAGCCTCTATAACCTTCAGAGCTTTTTGATTTTTTTTAAACTATTAATTGAGTGTTTATGGCAGTTCTGCCCTTCCTCCAGGCAAAAAGGCACTTCCCCTTCCCCCCTGCTCAGAACAGTTGGATCACAAAAGGGGCGAGTCTGGCATCCCATAGGTTGTTTCCATCCTAGCAATTTTTTCTCTATTCAGAGCAAGTCTGTAGTAGTGACAGTGACTAAAAACTATGAAAAAAGCAAGGAATATGATACTGACTGTAAACACACAAAGGATTTCCATCTGTATGTAATGGAATGAGATCCTATTGAGGCCAAGCTAGGCTTATTCCTTGCTGTGTTGAATACGTAACATGAAAGTATACTCTGATATGAAACTGGGGAGCTTCTATGCTCAGTCCCTTACATTCTTAGGCAAAGGAGAACTAGAAGCTTATTCACTCCCTGATGGACAGGAAAGTCTTGATTTCACCAATAATGTGTGTCCTATAACTGGGATCCTTGGAGACTACAACTCAGAGATACTCTGGACTCTAGTTTGAATCCATGCATAGTAGATCCACAGGAGTTTCCTCGTACAATTTTCTTCCCAAATTTTTAGGTCACAAGAGCAAAGAAACTACATAGATCCCTATCTCAGATGAAAGGCAAATAATCCAAAACTTCTATGTCTCATTCCTTCTGAGTTCGCAAGCCACTCTCTTATCCCTTTGTGTTCCATCAGCCTCTAAGTGCTGTGATGTGACTGGTAGGGAGGAAGAGATGTGTTTGCTTGTCCAAGTGAGTTGCAACATTCATTACAACTGAAAAAAGGCCTTCAGGAGATAATGGTTCAGTATTGAATATCTTACCCGTATCTGCAAATCACTGAGGTCAAGGCATCTGCACATTTCCAAGAAGAGCTTCACACCCTCCTCATCCAGGATTATATAGACTGGGATCCAGCGCTTATATGCTGCATCAACAATGTCACGGAAGATGTCCCGGTCTGTAAATACATCCATGACCACTGCAATAATCTGGAAACAAGACAACAACAGATAGACAACTGAATAAAATGTTAGGAATGGAACAGGATGCCCATCACACTGGTACAAAATAACAGAGAGCACTGATACTGAAATATGGAGGGGGAGGATATAGGGGAGACAAAAGTACAGGGATGTACATGCCCAAGTACTATCAATAATCTTGGGATTTTCTGGTTTGGCTTCTGCTGCACTGTGGAAGGAACTTAACAAATGTCTTTGAGGTTCTCCTTCCTCAAGAGAAAGATGGCTTATTTCAGCAGCCTGAGGATTGCCAAAGTCAAATACTTTGTTTCTCCTCTGTATTGTGAAACTTTCATTGCCTCTGTAAGGACCCACCTAAACAAATAGGAACACTGAAAATAGATTGAAAAATAAGAGTGGAAAACACAGCTCTAACTTAATCAGAAGGTGACTGTTGGAAGACTGAACATAGAGAGAAATCAGAGCCCAGATCCTCAGCCACGGTGTGTAGTGCAGACAAGAATAATTTTATTTTCTTCTTTTCCTCCATTCCCTGTTAGAATCCTGCTCTCAGGGCTGGCTTTGCAAGGAATGTCTTAAAACACATACACCCCATAGCTGTCAGGAAGGGACTGGAGCGTGTGTGTGTTTTCAAGATTTAGAGGCAAAATGATCTTCCCCTCCTTCAACGTGGACATTTTTTCCTGGTATAAAACTAATCCCTCTTTCCAGGCATGGATTTTACATAAAAACAAAAGGTTGCATTGACATGACAGACAAGCCTGAACATTCGTAGGACGAGTAACAACAAAAGCAAGAAGGTTATGGGTAATTTTAATGCTGATCTTGCATGTTTTGTCTTTCTCTCCCTTTCTGTGTCTTTTACACCATCAGAAATACCAGTTCACTTTGCTGCCTGAAAGAGTATTTTTCCCAACATCTGAAAGGCTACAAATGGAGGAAATGACTGTTTTCCTAGTCCTGCTGGGAAACATCAACTAGCCAGGTCAGAACGCTCATGCTTTGCAGTACCCTGGGAATAATCACCTGAGTTTTAATTTCCCAGGCACCGGGCTGACAGTGACAAGCCAGGCTGTGCTGGGGATGGCACATACAGGTGTGAACAGAGCTGAAGACTGGACTGAACAGTAGGATTGCCTTCACTTTGAGTTTGGAAGAGGCATAGCTCAAATTGTAGGAGTCACGTATGGAATGGGAAATAATTTTCACCAGAGACCTCATTCCTTTAAAAAATGCCCTTTAAGAAATTGCTTTTGGGAAAGTGATGTCATAGTAGATGTCCCCTATTGTGTTTGCTGAGTCTCTGCTTGTACAGCCAACAACAACCAACACATCTGCTCCATCAGGCTCCTTCTGTCAACGGTGCTTACACAAGCTTTTCTTTGTTAGAAAAAGAAAGAAAGAGCTGACATTGTGTTTATGGTCACCATTAACATGTAGGTTCCTGATGCAGGTGAACTATGGTGGAGCTACATTATAAACTAATAGCAAGTCCTCTGGTAACTCCTGCTTGGGAGAACCGGATTTCAGGTACTGCCTTGGTTCCTACTTCCCAGCACAAAGCAGAGAGATGCAGAGAATGTTACTAGAACTTCTGAAAATTAAAGTATGGTGAACTTGTGCCACTTTATTCCTGAACAACTTCACATACTGGCAGATTATAATTAAAGGCATGAAGAGTCCATGCATTAATTCAGGGCTGTTATGCTCCTTCTTCCCTTCACACACTGTGGTATGGATGTAGTTACTTAGGAGCAAGGATGACAGAAAATACCCATTTGAAGTAAAAACATCCACATAAGGAACTGGTCAAGAATAGCAAGATAGCAAGAGTGTGAACATGTTTTCTTTCTATCCCCTCTGTTTGCAACGCACCTAATGACTGCAGAGACTACACGGATGTCCTGGACAGACCATTAGTTGTTGGCCTTGCAATATGAAGGGATGGTTCCCTCCAGGCTTTAGGGCCCTAGGTCAATTCAGGCTTCTTTGCAAGACTGTGGACTAAACCCAAGAAAACGGCAGTCCTGTATGAAAAGCAGACGAGCTGCCTGGCAGACGGCACATCCGAGACAGAAAAAGATGTGGTGGGTTATGTTAGTCTTCTCAAACCCCTGCTGCAGCTGGTGATCTGTCAAGATTACCAAGGAGCATTCCCAAGCACAGCAAGTCAGAGCATGAGTGTCTACCCCTGCAAGAGGTTTTCCCCATTTCTCTGCCTACCCTATGGATAACAACCACAGGGCCCATAGGTGTGCCTAGCTCTTCACAGGTATTTACAGATTGGCAAGCATTAACTTGCCAATCTCATTGCAGCAAGGGAACTTAATTAACATATGTTTATAAAACACTGATGATAAGCCACCCACAGACATGTGCCACAAATTGAGTACTTGTTTAGACCCCCTGCCCCCCCAACTCAAAACAAGCACAACCTACTGTTATCTGCTGAATGTGAAGCTGCTAGCTGGATTTTTTTTTTGCTAGGGCCACCTCAGCTGAACACAACAGGCAGAGTTATCTCCGCAAAGGACCATTAAACACTTCAATGGCTGTTAAACATGAAACCACCTTTGAGCTGGGAGGGGCACAGTTCAGCCACTCAGTGACAAAATCAAAATCTACAAAGGAATTAATTATTTTAGGTGTCAGGCACAGCTATCCAAAAGAGCAAAGTTTCCCAGTCCTTGTGCAGTCTGTAGAGGCATTTGCAGCAGTGGAAAGAGGACTGGTAGTTGCACCCAATTGGGAGTATAAACACCTACAGCGTCTGGGTCTTCTGAAGGACTGATCACGGCAGTCACTGAGCAGGAGCATGGGGTTTGCATGTATTTCTGTGAGCAGAGAGCTGAAGAGATCACCCACTGGATTAATGCCTCTCTGGCAAATTTTCTGTTTCCCAGCAGATTCATTTTTAAGCAGCCTGCAAAGGTTGCGCGTGTGACGTGCTGGGGTGGGGGAGGAAATAGCTGCTGAATTAGAAAGCAGAAGAAACCGAAAGCCACACTTTCTCCAGGGGGTATGTCAGCTCAGGAGGGGAGCGTTTCCTGAGTGATAGAACCTGGAAACTTCACCCAGACCTAGAAAAACTTCGTCACTGCCCCCTACTTACTCAAAAAATCCCTAGTAGAATCACAGCTGGTTTGTTTCCTTGCCAGAGGTACCCTGTCACCATTAACAGTACTTTCCAGCCAAAGATAAATAGGAGGAGCTGCTGCATATTGTATGGACCACGGCTGCTTGCAGTCCAGGCCGGATGGTGTTGAGACCACAAAAAAGCCAACCCCAAAACCACCACCCCATAAACAAACTTGCTGCCCTGTGTTTAACTAGGGATACTTACACATACAGGTGGGCTGGCTGGCACAGCATCACAACCTGTCTTTCCCTGAGCCAGTGAATCACAAAAAACAAAACGTGGGTATAAAGCTCCAATTTGGGGTGGTGGGAGGTGTGTGCAGGGGTTTAACTGCCTCCTGGGCACCAGCTTTGGTGAACCATGATGTGACCAGTAAAAAACTGCAGGGAAAGCCCTACCTGACAGACGCCCACCAACAAGCTCCTCCCAGCTCAGAGGGAGCTGGCGAGCAAAGCCCAGCTGCAGCAGGCTCTCGCATCCCTCCAACCCCACACAGCCCCAGCTCTGCCCTGCTGCCCCAACCCAGGAGTGAAGGTGGGCAGGGACGGCCCGTTGAGGGCACCCGCTTTGAATGGTGGCCAGGCCCTACCTTCTGCGCCTGCTGGATCATCTCCCGCACCACCTCCTTCAGGTGGGGCGCGCTCTCCTCCTTGCGCGGGTGTGTGAAGAGGGCCACTCGGCTGATGCCCCGGTAGAAGGTCTTATCGGTCCAGCCCAAGTCCAGCGGGGGCACCTCCGTGTCCGAACACTCGGGCCAGTAGGCCAGCGAGAGGGTCTCGCCGCCGGGCCCTCGGGCTACCTTGCCGCTCTCCCGGGGGTCGTCGTAACCCCGCCAGCTGCTCCGCAGGGCCTGCAGCTCCCGGCTGGACAGAAAATCGCGGAGCTGGTCCTTCCTCAGAGCCTCACGGTAGGCTGCCTCGCCCCGGGTCACCAGCGCCTCCAGGGCCCGCCGCTGCTCCTCGCTGTAGTAGAAGCGGGCCTGGGCCTGCGTTACCTTCTCGTTGACATGCGAATCGTCCAGGAGGACCACCTGGGACTCCGCCATACTGCCGGCACCTGCAGGGCCGGCCGGCCGAGAAGCTGCGGAAAGAGGGAAAAGGCA
>VZTU01009950.1:34244-110687 GCA_013400835.1 Zapornia atra
GGCAGAGCTGGGCCCGCCTCACCTGGCCTGCCCGGGCCCGCCCCGACGGGTGGAGCGGCCGCACCGCCCTGCGCCGGCCCCTCACGCTCCCCCGGATCGCTGAGGACGTGGCTGTCCCGTCTGTACTACTCCTCTCCCAGACTCATACGTGCCCGTGGTCCTCGAGAGAACAGGGGCGATCGCCCGCTCTGCATGACCCTGGTCCCTGATCACAGCACTTGGAGAGAGCCCAGCCTGGGTGGCAGCCGGATTTTGGGGTGTAAATGCAAAAACCTATTTATGACGGTTCCCGCCCCCCCCGCCCCCATTTTCTAACATGGCAGCCAGCTGGGGGGTGGGTGCTCATGGGGAAAAGCGGGGCGTGAGCAGGGGCACAAGCAGGGTGGCTGCTAGCCGGTCCTCTCCAAATCCTCTTACAGAGCAGCAGTAGAAACTCACCGACTCCCAAAAAAGCAGGAGGTGGGTACCCTGTTTACAGATGGGAAGATGCCAGAGCAATTTGCCTGAGGCCGCCCAGCAGGCTGGTGTCAGAGCTGGGAATAAACCTGCCCTGCTCCCAGTCTCTGAATGGGAGCATGAATAAGTACCCCTGGCTCAACACACGCGTCCCAGCTGAGAGACTAGGGGCTGTAATGTTAAATTATGATTTTTGCGTGGTATGCAATAGTTGCTGGGGGCCCTAATCAAGCGTCAGGCCCCACAGTGGTTTGCAGTGCGTACACAAAGGATAAAAATCAGCGCTTCCCTCTTGCAGCCCAGGGACAGAGCTGACAGGGATAAGGAAGGAAATATGGATTAAAGGCAAGGCAGTGGGTGAAATACAAACGTTCAGAGGCAGCTGCAGCACTTTACATATGTGATTAGCCCTAAGTGCTCCCATGCACAAAAAAACTGTAGGGACAGCGCTGCTGCAGCTGCTCTTTGTCTCTTCTCTATAAGTGATCACCTGTGCTAAGCAGGAATTAGCTTAAAAATCCAAGCATGAAGTGGAGCACTGCAGCTCATCTTGTGCTGTTGCTCTCCTTTAGGTAGAAGGGTGACTTTTAATATTCCAGACTGTCATCAATAGCTTTTCCTAGTGTAAAATTCACTTAAAATTTGAAATTGCACTTTGCACAGGTCTACTTCTCTGCCTATCACGTTCCCTTTAAAAATTAATTTTGATATAGGTTCTTTTAACCTGTTTTCCAATGGAAATGAGGCTTCTGTGGTCATGGTGTCTACCTCTGTCTGCCTGTCTGTCCATCTCTCTAATACCTTTTGAACCCACTGGTTGATTTCAAACAAGTTTGGCAGAAGTAAAATTACATCCCTCGAGATTTTGTGAAAATAAATGGCCTGATAGCAGAATGAGACCCTATCACAGTCCCTGACAGGCAAAGTTCCCACATAGGTTCATGCCTTATTAGTGTTTTCACTTTTATGGGATGTCTGAAATCTAGCAAGTGCCTCATCTGTATGAAAAGCTTCAAATGAAGTTTATGCCATCTTAGACACCATAGTTAATCAACCACATTATACAAATACACAGGAGATGCAGCTTTGTTAGTTCCAGTGCTCACTAAACTACTTGTTGAGTTTGGGGTTTTCTTTCCCCCCTGTACCAGAGGCCGCCTTCAGCTCTGCTATTTCATATGTGGCTAAATAAAATCTCTTTAATCCTAGGTGCTCTATTCATTTGTAGCTGCACTATGTAATCCTTTGTGTTCAGTGAAGGCTCCCACATGAAAGCAACAGTAGGTTCACAAATAGATGTTTTAGGTTTATATTTAAAAGCAAGTGTACGATTCCCACATCCAAGTAAAAGCAGTAGAGATTTTTCAGTTTATTGTGATGAAATGTTTGGCGCCCATCTCTCACTCTAAAAGACAAAGTGTTGTCTGTGTGTTGATATGATAAATAGGGGCAAGGAGTTGTGCAAAAGCAGAAAGATACCTTTTTCCAAGGCTGACATGTTCCTCCTGCCCCTCCCCATTCTCACAGCAATACATTCCAACCAAGCGTATTTCCTATATAGAGTTCTTATAAGGTGTGATGATTCAGTCCCTTCTCATATACCCTGACCCTCAGGGTGCTGTGCTGATGGCTCACCTCAATGACTGGTAAAAAGGGCTGTGCAAACAATCACAGAGGTAACCCAACCCTTTGGGACTGCAGAAGAAGAAATGTGGCAGGCAGGGTGGAGGGAAATACTTGTGCCTGATCCTGCCTCTCTGGGATCCAGGAATGAATTCCTGTTTCCCCTCAAGAAGAGAACAAGCTATTATTGTTTCAGCTCAGGTTTTCCTCTCTGCCCTTAGAACTGGCTCAAAAGAGGAAGAAGAAAGGGGAAGCCTGCTTTTGTATTGGGCTGAGGCAGCTGCAAATCCATGCAGACCTACCCTGTCAGGCCTTTGATTTATTTTGTTCTTGGGGATTACTCGCTGGAAGGGCTGCGTGTGCCTTTGCTTTTCGCCTCTGCCTGGGTGTCGTCCCAGCCAAGTCTTGGTTAAGGTCTTGCTTACTTTTCTGGTTTGGTTCCAAGACATTTTCCAAAGGATGTAAACTAACCTATCAGGAAATATTACCTCTTAGTGTAACCCTCCCCCAACCCCATTACAGTGTTTTAAATCTTCTGCCTTCAAACACCTCCCACATATATTCTGGTTACTTGGGCCTAGTTGCTTCACTTTCCTTTGTGAGGCAGTGCAGTTTGTGTATAGATAAAGATATGGCACCTTATATTTAGCATTAATTTTAGCTGCTCTTGTCCTGAGCATACATCTCCCTTGCCAGTCCTTCCTGTGTAATTTCAGTCCCTAAATAGCCCACCTCACGATATAGCCTTTGATAAGTTTCCCAGAAGTGTTTTCGTGTGACAGACTGCTACAAGCTCTTGTTACAAACCTTTGGATGCTCAGCTCTCTAGGAATAAAATTCTGATGCCTTCCCCCTCACCTTATCTTTTACATCTTACTTCTCCCAAGAGCAGTCAGCATCTACATGCAAAATAGGAGTGAAAACCGGAGAAGGTATTAAAAAGAAAGGAACACTTTGTGATAAAGTGGTAGAGAGCTGTGGAGTAGAAACCTTTTAAGGACGGGTATCCTCCAAAATGGAACAACATCACTTACCAAAACATCTCTGATCAACTATACTGTGTTTTAGGCTGTTTGAGTGGGTTTTTTTGTTGTTGTTGCGTTTTCGTTTGGGGTTTTTTTGTTCTTTTTTTTTTCTTCCTCAAAAGCAGCAACTGGTTAAAAATGAGATTTGCAAAGAAAGCACCGTGGCTTAAGTGATGGAGGATACAAGAGAATCTTTTCGACTTCTCAGTGTCCCAGCTACAGGTTAGCCTGAGGTGATGGGGCTTTGAAATGGAAAGGTAAATAAATAGGTGCCTGTGCTATGATTGTTATTAAACATTGCACTCCCTCCCTATGCCGGCTGGCACCAAAGACAGACTTGGTGGAGATTGCATCTTCTCCACCCTCTTCTCTGCAGCTGGGATCCAGGAATTCATGGGAAGACCACTACATGTGCTGCAAGCTGTGCTCCGCTTGTCCCGAGTCCGAAATCTCATTGTGAGGGCTGCCAACACGGCACAGGAATGGCTGTGTTAGGCACGTCCAAGTATTGGTAGAGCTAAAAAGCCTGAAACAAGGTGATTTCAGGGTGGAGAGGAAGAAAACGTTTGCCTTCACCGTTCTCCCTCCAGCAACCCAAAGAGCTGCTGGCAGTGGAAGGTAGGTGTGTCACTTCTGCAGCAGCAGTGACAGACTGCAATCCAGAGGATGAAGAAATGCTTTCAGATGCTTCCTTTCTGTCATATTACACTGCCTCAGGGAGAAAACCTAGCTGCTGAATTGGAGAATTGCCGCAACTGAGTCAAGTGCTTCTGGCCTCCCACTCAGTTTTTCAGCTGTTGTTTCTATGTGAGAGTAAATAGGTAAGAGAGTCCTCTGGAGAGAGCAGAAAGCAACAACTGTGTTTGCGGGCTCATTTCTTGCAGCAAGGTATTCGCTGACTGAGCATGCACAGAAAGGCCTTTAGCTGTTTTCCCTGCCTGCTCCCATTCACAGGGCAACAGTTTGAGGCAGTTTCCTTAAGAAATAGTGCTGACCCAGGTCTCTTGCTTAATCTTTCATCTCCCATATAAGCAAGGACTCAAAACTGGTTGCAATTCAGAATTCAGCTGAGTCACCCTGCACGACCTTGGCCAAGTTGTGCCTCAGGTGCCTACCTGTAAAATGAGGAAAATACCCCTCTACTTTGCAGGACTGCTACAGGGGAGAGCTTAGAAAATAAACCCAAACCAACATCACCTACATCTACTTTGGTTTCTCCTGCAAGGCAAGGAGAACCAGGCAGCTGTAGAATTGCTTTGCACATGAGCCAAACCCTGAATGGAAGCTCTCGCTGAAGAAAACAGTGAGAAATAAGCAATGCAGCCTCTGAATAGGATGCTTAATTGCATCTATAATTACGTAGCTCTCAAATCACAGTGTGCTTTATAGACAAAGGAACACCAGGAATGGGAGCACTGAAAAGTTAAGGCAGCAACAAGTCCACAGCATGACTGTTCTTACCTGTGTACTGGCCACCTGTCAGTGTGCATTGCTACTGACTCTTGGGAGAAGAAAATGCTTGTGGGAGAGTTGACAGGGAGAGGAGAGGAGCACAGAGGGACTGCTGGGGTGGGTGACCCCGGCAGAGGTGGGAGGGATGATGAGCAGGCTGGCAGGAAGCAATTAATGGGACATTCTTGATATGGTGGAGCAGGCCACCAGCTGGTGTGGCAAGATGAGGTGGGAAATGGAGTTACGTGCTGATGACAAGGATGAGATGTCCCAGTGCTTCGTTGTGGATATGAGGGAGCCAGTGGGGGGAATGCTAGAGACATGATATGTCCCAAGAGTAAGCAAAGTAATTTGAAACGCTATGTAATCCATGGAGGAAAGGAGAGCAGTGCGGAGCCAAGATGAGGCTCTGGCACACACAAAGTTTTAGCCGTCCTGGAAGATGGCTAAAAGAAGCCATGGCAAAAAAAAGGAAACCCTGTTTTTTAGAAGGAGGGGCAAAAAATAGAACTGTGCGGCCCTGCTGTGAGGAGAAGTTAGAAATGGGCCTTAAATTACAAAAATTAACAGGTAGAAAGCAGTTTGGTCCCCACAATAAATGCAAAACTGTGTGAAGGGAGCAGCATAGGAAAGAAAAAGGAAGCCCTCTGAGAGGAGATTCAGAAGGCTTAATTGTAGGCTTAGACTGGGAGATATAACAAGGAGACTTGCGATTCATGAAGATACAGATAGATTTTAAGATGTGGTAGAAGTGTGTTTACTGGGTACAGAAGACGCCCTTTACTTATCAGCTTACATTTGCCTCTGTTGTGTATTTAGCTTAAAAATATCCTGGGATGCAATGTAAAGGAGAAGCCAGCTGCTCATGACCTTACCAGAAGCACCACTAGCTCCAGAAGATCCCTACCTTTCCTTTGCTGGTGTTTCTGTCCAGCAGCACCACAGGGAAGGCAGATGAAGTGGGTGCGAGCGACTCCTATGAGTCAGAAAAATAAAAGGAACCAACCAGACCTCCCTTTAGAAAGGCTGTTTCCAGAGAGACGTGTTGTAGGTGTGAAAGCAAAACCTTACAGGAAGTTATGCTTGAAATCTTCTGTTTAATTTTTTGCCTTACAGATCCAGAACTATGGCCATAAAAAAATGTACCAGGTGACATACCCCCATCTCTGTTCCGGCTGCTCTTTCTGTGGACAAATCACCCTTTGGCTTGACCGAGACACTGCACAGCAGCGCCTATCCCAGGCTGTAATGTTGCTCCAAGTAGGGGTGCACTCCAGCCACCCCAAAGCTACACAAGGAGAAACTAGCATGGTGCCTACATTTTGATATAGGAGACACTCCTACCTTGGACTTCAGTAGAGAAGAACTTCTAAATCAGCCAGCCTTAGACATGGTGATGGTCTTGGTCCTGAGACAGTCACAGGGACAGTAACCGAGGCTGTTCCTCCCTGGGCCTATGGAGAGCTGAATTCAGCTTAGAATGTCATATTTTTCAGACCAGCAGAAAGATCTGGTCTTGAATTTTTCCAAAAGCAAAACCCAAATGCATAATGCACTTATGTTCCTTCAGTGCCTGTTTTTAGATCCATTTCTTTTGCAACTCAATTAATCAAATCTCACTGCTCATTTTAAAGCAAGTGGCATTTCTCTTATGGAGGCTTCAGTCTTAGAGGTTTAAAAATAATGAAATGGATTCTGAGCTAATCCAGATTCATAAACCATTCTTGTCTGTTAATATCTGAGCTCTTTGATCATCATATTTAAAATATTCCTTTCTCCTGAGGGGTATTTTTCAGACAGATTGTCCCCTACTACTCTTTATTTTGGGGATGCAGTAGGTTACCATGCTGCACTCTCATGCAAAACACATAGGAGGAACGGAGGGGAAGGAGTTGCAGCAGAAATAAGACACAACTCAGAGTTTATCCATGTTCCCTTTTCCCTTGTCCCTTGATGATGGAGAATCCATAGATCTCTCCTTGTGTTTAAACCTGTCTCATCTGCTCTTTTATCTTTATCTTGCCATCCTCCTGTGGGATCTTTTAAAACTCTTCCCTTCAGAGTGACCATGGACATGATCACTCAAGGTTGAGGGAGGTGATTCTGCCCCTCTATTCTGCTCTTGTGAGCAGAATTGCACCTGGAGTTCTGTGTCAAGCTCTGGGGTCCCCAGTACAGGAAAGATGTAGAGCTGTGGAGTAAGTCCAGAGGAGGGACATGAAGATGATCAAGGGGCTGGAGCAGCTCTCCTATGAAGACAGGCTGTGAGAGTTAGGCTTGTTCAGGCTGGAGAAGAGAAGGCTCTGGGGTGACCTAATTGTGGTGTACCAATACTTAAAGGGGTCCTACAGGAAAGTGTGGGAGGGACTGTTCATCAGGGAGTGTAGTGATAGGACAAGGGGCAATGGCTTTAAGCTGGAAGAGGGAAGGTTTAGATTAGACATTAGGAAGAAATTCGTTACTATGAGAGAGGTGAGGCACTGGAACAGGCTGCCCAGAGAGGTTGTGGAAGCCCCATTCCTGGAGGTGTTTAAGACCAGGTTGGATGGGGCTTTGAGCAACCTGGTCTAGTGAGGGTGTCCCTGCCATGGGCAGGGAGGTGGACCTAGATGATCTTTGAGGTCCCTTCCAACCCAAAGCATTCAAGGATTTTGTGACATTTTTCTTTATCTCTTCCAGCAAGGCTGGCTCAGTAACATGTCGCTGCTTGTCAGATCCCCCACACCTGCTTCCCCACCTTCTTGTGTTTATTTTCTTTTGTTGGAGAAGTAGCTGCCTCCCCTGAGGAAAAGTGCAGCCTGTGGTAGATCCCCACTAGAGTATCTCTGCTCTGACAAGACAGATGAGAGAGTCCAGTCTTCATGGTTCTACTTCCACTTTGTTGAGACTGCCAATTAGTAGAGGAAGAGATGATTGGATTTTTTTTTCCCCCTCATGCTGGTAATTGACCTAAGCCACAGTAAGGCAGGAAATGCAATTAGACAGCGGATGATCTTGGGAAGGACTGCAACTAATTGCTGAGCATTTTGCATTTTTCACAAACATTTAATTTATCCTACTCTTCCTGCAAGTGGCATATAGGACGTAGTGGGGTCATTTCATCCCCTCATGTAAGGTAATTGCCCTGTGATACTCCTTCAACATTGCAGAGCAACATGTATGGTAAATTATAGCTCAAATATCACTCATGCCAGTGCTTGGGGTAACACTGTGACAAATGACATAAAGGATGTACTTGTGGCCTTGGTCACCAGGTAGCACAGTGACTTTCCAGCTAGGCTTCATCTGAAGCTGCAGCAAGGCTCTTTTGAGCATGAGGCCAAATCCATGGCAAAACAATGTCACAGCCTCTGTCCATCACCTCCAGGAAGCTCTGGCTGGCATTCAGCATTGCAGAATGAGAAGCATTCACGATATCCAAAGGAGAACAAGAAGCACCGCGAGTCCCAGCATGGGAGGCTGGGTAGGCCTGACATTTAGTATGGGAAATGGATAGGCTACTACTCTGGGTGTCCTGGACATGTAGCTCCATACTGCTGTGGGACTACACAGCAATGCTAGGGCATTAATTCAGGTGGCTGGAGGAGGGCGAGTTCGGTTTGAGTTGTCTGCAGCACTAGGTAACCTACTTTTATGAACACTGCCCTGGCAAATTAATTAGATCAGGGTGATTCCCTGCCTTGATCTACTCAGTGGCCTGCCAGTCCCTTTTGTTCCAAGCTCATCTGCATTTGGAAGGTAAACACAAGGTACACCCATGGTGACCTTTACAACTAGAAGCCTTTACAGTTTGCATAACACTGCAGATATATATACCATGATAATAAATAAGCTAGGGTAATTATGGAATAAATCCTTGCCCCAAAGAGATACCCAGATGGGAATGGTGGATCACACTGCCAGACACAGAGTACAGCTCAGAGAGGAGTGTGCTGCAAACAACCAGGGTTTTTGCAAGAGGGGGAAGAAGGCCTAGGCAACATGAGCAAGCTCCAAAGGCAAGCTGAAAGAAGGCAGAAAGCCAGAGGGGATGAGAAAGAAAGTGAAAGAGATGTTTAACCATTGCACGAGGGCCTAAAGACAGGCATTGCAAGAGATTATGAGAAATGCTATGTTGGCATAGTCATGGAAAAGGAAGAGGAGCTTTGAGACAGACATCCACGGCTCTGCCACTGTCCTGCTACACCACCTTAGCAAATCACTTCACTCTCATCTCAACTCTCTCCTCTGCTTCGTACATCTTGGCACCCTGACTTGCAAATTGTTTGGAGTAAGACTGTCATTACTACAGGTATGAGAAGTGTCCACTGCAACTAGGCTCTAAACTCAGCCAGTGCATCTCTGTTGCGAAGGACAACAAAATCCAATGGAAGATGAAAAGCTGTTGCATAGACATGGACATAACCAAAGCATGTCTGTTAACAGGGACTGACAGCCTGTGCTGCGGGGATGAAGGAGAACAGGATGCTGGAGAGGAGACAGCAACACTGGCCATCGAGAACACAGCTTGCTCATGGCAGCAGGATAAGAGAAAGAGCAATGAAGAGGAAGAAATGTTAAATTCTTGATATGTGGGTGGAGGTGGGGAAGAGACAAGCAATGGTTCAGTAGAAAAGGCAGGTGCTATTTTAGTCAGACTGGGCTAATTTCAGCTCTGATGTAACTCCGTTTACGTCAATTTTAGTCATTTGGATTGCACAAAGGATTAATTTAGGCCAGTGAGTTGAGGTGAGGGTGAGTCAACCCAAAGTAAGTTTTGGGGTGCAAAGGAAAGATGTGAAATAAGGACCAGGTAAAGAACTGGAGCCATTGTGGATTTGGAGAGGTGTTTGAGAAGGGACAGTGGGGATGGGAGAGGGCAAACAAGAGGCAGCAAAGGCAAACAGGCCATAGGACCCTGCAGGGATCCTTCCCAATTAGTTTCATTCCTACCCAGGACAATTTGCAAAGAAAGATAGTCTGCACTGTAGTGGTTATCTACACCTTCCCCCTTCTTGTGGTCCATCTCCCCATGACACTCCTTCAGGCAGCTTGCACGCCAACATATCATACTCACTGAGACATAACAATTTAGCTTTGATTTTATTTTTTTTGTGTTTAATCCTGAAACATTCCAGGTTTTTAACCTGAAATAGACTTTGGATTAGGATTTCACAGAGCAACAGCTGCATTTAGCAGGGAGAATGAGTCTGATTCACTCCTGGTACAGCTTCACTGGAGTCGGTGGAAATGAATTTGTTCCATTAATTCTCCAGAGACAGCGTGAAAGCCAAATTAAACCAGACAGGGCTATTCTCAGGCTGACAAAGGCATCCACACCTTAACTCTCACCAGCCTGCCCAAGGAACACATGGAAAGAGTGTCTGAAATGCTTGATGTCATCTTTACGATTTGCAAAGAAATAAAAGAATGATGTCATTGCACTTAATGAAACAAAACAAAAAAAAATTAAGTACATCTCTTGGTTCCTTTCCATTCCACTCTTCTTTTTCCCCCTGCACATGCTTTCAATCAGTTGTTTCTAATGCCTCTTCTAAATTGGTGTTTACTTTCTCGTAATTCCATGTACTGAGATAATATAGCACCATGAATCCTTTTTTCTCCCTGTCCTCATTTCCCCTAGCTTTTGTTTTCCCCATTCAGTTTTTATGGTTTTGCTCTTTGAAATCACGATCTTCAATTGTATTTTTATTTTCATTCTCATTCGCTTCCTCTGTAGCTTGGCCCTGTTTTCATTCCTCTGTTCTCTCCTCCCTTTTTCAGCATCAGCTTTAGTTGAGAGAAGAAGAAAGTCAGCAGGCTATGAGGCTAAAGATTAACCATCTCTTTGACACCTACCCCAAACTCGGCTCCCTCAGTTTCCCACCTTCCACAAATACTTGGTACTGCACAAGAAATAAACACCCACAGAGTGCTCTCATCTCACATTCAATCACCATAATAAATACAAACTCTCTTCTGCAACATTCAATCATTATATTTAGTCTTAATATCATGCTTTTCATCTGCAAACACCCACACAAGCATTGGTTAATTTGTCCTTACAACAGCCCTGCAAGGTAGGCAATTACGTGTTATTATCTGCATTTTACACATAAGGAAACTCCAGGAGAAATTATGAAACTCCTAACAAGTACACATACCCACAAATCCAAACAGGTACTAACTATATCTTCTACAAATGCACACATACACACAGTACTCTACATGCGTATTAGCGTACACAAAAAAGAAGGGATCAGCAAGCTTGCTGTGGGGTAGGAGGGAGGCACTCCATACATTGCATCCACCAAAAGGAAAACTTTTCAGAGCATGAGGTCGCTGTTGACAGCGGAGAGGTGCAGGAAGCAAGCAGCGAGCTCTCTGGAGCATGCTCTGTAGTTTCTGGGCAGCATTTCATGACCTCCCTTTCCTGCAGATGAGTAAATGTGCAAGGTGAACTCCTCCTTGCCCCCATGTACTTTTTCTGAAGCACCACCGAGGTTTCATTTCATATTTGCAGTTTCACCACTGGTGACCGCCCTCACTCTATCAACACTAGTTTCTGACAAGAAGTTGGGAAAACCCAGTCATGCACAACCCCCAAGTGAGCTCCTGACCTATTTGAATGCTAATTACCTCTTAGTGCTCTATCCAACTCGTTCTACTGCCTATCAAGATGTCAGGATGGGAAGATAATAGACCTTATGGACTGCAAGCAGCTGCACACACAAAACCATAGAAATATGGAAGAAGCATTAGTGGGAAAGCCACAGAATGAAAATGAAGACATGAGTAATTAACTTTGATCCAGGATGTCAGCAATCCATGCCAGAGTATCCTCTGTGCAGCAACTCCTCTCCACTGTGAGGACAGGATGCTCTGTTCCCACCCATGCTGTACTCCCTCACAGTAGCCCTTGCACCTCAGAGGCTCCAGGGACTCTGCAGGGTCTGGCAGGGTCCGCTTTGAAGGGTCAGATCCTCTGTAGTTAAACACCGAATTCCTACCTCCGCAAAGGCGCTCCACTGCAACTAATGGACATTAGATGCCATTAATATAAAGAAATTTGAAGTAAAGACCTCTGTAAGGATTTGGGCCTTTGTGACTTCCCATTTTATTGGCCCCCCCCCCTCAGGACTGAGGCTCTCATTGACTTGGGAGTCATTGTTCAGTGAAAACGATCCTCTTCCCCCTTTGTCTGTCCTCCTGTCATATCTCCCAAGCCTGTCACATCCTCTCTCAACACAGGTATGTCCAGGCAAATGTTATCAATACTGTCTTCCTTTCACCCCTTGTGTTTTGTGTGGGACTGGGGACAAAGCTATAGGACAGAGTTTGCCAAAATGTGTTGGGTTTTATAGAACAAGCAATACTTATTCAAGGCTCCTTGTCCTCTCTGTACCAATAAAAGATGTTGTGGAAACTGTATCACTGCTAGAATTTTTCCGATTCCAGATTTTCTTAAAATCCTTTGCTGTTTTTAGCTTTCTCAGCCAGGGTTGTCCTCAATGTATTCAGTTTTCCATGTCAGTTTTCTACATTTTGCAATTTCTGCTTTAGTTCAACTGCAGTATCTTCCTTTGTTTTCTTTCCCCTAGTTGGCATATGTTACTTTTTATATTTCTAATTGCTGTTTGAGCTTTGCCACTGAGCCAGCATGGGCTGCTTCTTCCTAAAACACAGACACTGATGCCAAGGCTGAAACTTCACGGAGTTCTGCCAAACCTGCTGACTCTGGATTCCCGCATCACAGGGGTCCTCTCAGCTTCATCCCTTATTAATTACAATCAATCATTCGTACTGCAGGAGTGGAGCAACTCAAACTTCCAGACTAGTTCATGACCTGAGTGTCTATGTGCTGTGCATACAAGGGAGGGAAGGCCAGCCCTGTCTTACAAACAACAAGTTGACAAAGTGAGGCAAAATGATTGTTCCAGGTAAAAATTGCAGTCCAAGGTGGATGAATGGTCTTTGCTTTAAGGACTCGCCTTTCCTCAGTGCTCTCTATGTGAAGGATCAGACCACTAGCCCTCTCGGTGAAGTATTAGACCACTAGCACAGTGCCTGGGCTGTCAAGGCCATGCCAGACACACAGCACACGAACTGGCTGCCCACATCTGTGCATGTCTGGAGGGGTCCCACTCTCCTCTGCCCTATCCACTGGATGTGGGGAAACCACACTGCTTCACTGGGAGCAAAGCTGTGAGAAAGGAGGGGAGAAGCACCAGGGAGCACTGACAGTGGGGTTACTACTTGCAGAGTGGCACTGTTGTAGGTCCTGTAGCACAAACAAGTCTTAAAAGGGATTTTGAGTCAGGAAAAGAAATACTTAACTCATACAACATGCACTGAAATGCTCAGATGAGTCAAAAATACCTGCTGCTTTGGCACTGGAGCAATCCATCCTACCACACTGCTTCCTTGTGCTACTCCTGTCTACTTGCCTGGATCCAGCTCTTATCACTGGCTGGAAGCTGCAAGTGCTCTGGGGCACAGTCACAGTGCCAGCACTACATGCCCTTGGTCTTGTTCTGGATTTAGCATTCCCAAGTGCTTATGGCAGCTTAGGAGCAGTAAGAATAAATGCTAAAATAATACAAGACAATCTTTAAAAAAAATCCACATGTACAAAGAGAGAGAGCTAGCGCACACTAATGTCCACGATAGGTACAAAGAAATGGAAGGCAAATCTATACACTCTTGAGAGAGAAGATGATGGGGACGGTGAACTTTAGGAACACTGTAGAATGAATTCCAGGATCATAATGAAGCACTTGAGCTGGGGATGAAGGACGGAGGAATTAGAAGCTATGATGATGGAGACAAGAGCTTCCAGCTAATGTGGGAGTGCAAAGGGAGACAGTGGCGGGATGCAAATAGGAGGTTGATATGATTGCAGTGCTGAGCCAGCCAAGCCTTGTCTATACTAGCAGTGCACATCCTATTAGAAAGAGTTTTGCGCCCACACTCTAAGTAACAGGACGCTCAACATAAATTTGAATTTTGCATGAACAAAAGACTGAATTAAAAATGGGTTAGTCAGGTCTGGTTAATGCTTTCTGAACACAACACGTGTCTTGTATATGTGATGCTTCAGCCTCCGTGGACACTGTGTTCCTCAAGCTGTTAGCTCTTTTGTGCATGAGATAGTCATTTATGTACATTTACAGCACAGTTCTTCTTCACTGACTCCCCTGTGAAGTCTGTTATTCTACACTGGATAGGCCTCCACTGAACAGTGTCCCCTGCTTCCATTGCGTGGATTGCATGCATCCATGCAAGGTGCTTGGCTTCACCACCTACTGCGAAACAGTCACGCCACAGTCACCTGCTTGAGTTACTTACCGAGCTGAACCAGCTCTAAGTTAACCAGCTGTTTTTCCCAAATGACACATTTTCCCTGCACAGACATGGTGGGAAAAAAACCCAACTTTTGCAGCAGCTTTTTCAATAAGCTGCAGGCTGCAGAAATAAGGAAGGTGGAAACTGTAAAGCATAATATGAAAAGTATTTTGAGAAGAGCTTTAGAGCTGTGGTCAGCTTTGTCTGAGTCATGAGAAAGAAAATCATGAGGCTTTGACCATATTAGACTGCCTTACACAGTTAAGTATATAATTATCATTTATCTATTTAAAGAATCTTTAATTTCAAAGACGAGTAAATCACTACCCACGCCCTTTGGCTCCCTACACGAAGTCCTTATCAGATTAAATTATGATCTCTTTCTGGAATAACGAGGTGGAACCTCAGCTGGTAAAAATCAGAATAGCTCCACGGACTCCAAACATACAACAGTGACAGACAAAGCTCAGTCCCATTGCCTGCTCAGATGTCTTCTCAGGTGTCCCTCTCTTCCTAAGTCACACTCAGGCCTGCATGTGCCACAGCAGCACACTCAGGCTAAAACAGCCTGCTGTTCAGACACAGCTTTCTCCAGACCCTGGGAAGGTTGTGCTTCAGAAAAAAGAGACTCCATATTTAAATGTTTTTTGCAAGGACTATAAACACCAGCAGATTCCTATATTAGCAATGGTATCTCTCATTATAGCAGCTGGCCTTCAACTCATCAACAGAGCCAAAGGCTTCAGAAGGCCGAAGGTTCAGTCATGACCATGTTCTCCAGCTTCCCTGTAACCAAAGGCAGAGTATTTCAACCTGTAAATCTTGTATCCAGCCCTCTTGCCAGACTTGAACTGCAAACTGTGTGGTTGAGACCACAGCAAGTTTGCTATGCTGTGTTCAAGTAGTTATGACCTTTCTCTTTTAAATATGCATATTTTCATTTCAGTCAGAATTTGTAGAAAGTTAGTACAAACCATGTATTTGCATATCTTGAAGCCTTACCTCTTTTTTTTTTGAGTCCTAAATTTGAGCTGTTTGCACCTGGTGCTCCCTGGCACATTCTGCTGTGTCAGTGCTTCTGAAATATCTGTGCTCTTTGAGTCATGCACATTTTAAATGAGAATATGCAGCCATCATTTCGGTCAGCTGATGCTGAAGATTGAAGCTCGTAAGCACTGGTGCGTTCTCCAACCTGATAAACACGACTGATAGCTGCACCCCACCCAGAGAGAGAGCATCAGCAACAAGTGGCACTAATTTGGCTGTTTCACAGGGCAGCAAGGTGCCTCTTGCTATATTTATTTTCTCTCCTGAAAACTGTTGTGCATGGCCATTCCCCGCAGAGGTGATGTTGATAATAGCTCGAATGGCCGAGTTTTACTGTTGTGACCATGTTGGGAATTAGCTTTTTCTTGCTTTAATTTACTGTTAAAAAATAACAAATGTTTACAATTTCACTGCTTAAATTAAAAGACTTTCTGTGAGCTTCTACAGAGGAGATGTAGGATGTGCTATTTGTAGCTCTAGATCCAAGTTCTTTTCCCCTTTCCTGCCCCCACCCTGATGTCCCAAACAAACTTTAAAGAAAGGATTGCCTACTCATGTAAAGGCATTATGGCAACCTCAAAGCCTGGTAAGTTTTCATTTTGCTGAGTTGGCAGCCTAGGCTGAGGTGATCTAATAGCTCCTGCTGCCAGAACTGGGAGGTTCTGTCTTCCCCTTTCCCCTCCTGGCTGTGCATTCCCACTGCTCACCCTCCACTGGCTCTGGGCCTCCTTACACTGCCCTCGGTGAGCTGACACAACTCATTAACCTGGCAAAAAACAAGTGGATCGTTTTCTGCAGGGTAGCATCGACCTGTTAGGTTGACTCACCTTGATGAAATCACAACCATTGTTATTAGCAGATCATCTTCATCCGATAACAGGCAAATAGCTGCCATCACAATGGCAAGCTCAGATGTACGGATATGCAACTGTGGAGAGGTTATTCTCTGCTGCTGCATATTCCTCTTACTCACACCTCCACCAAGTGTCTGTAAGGAGCTGCTAGTTCAGAGTGGGCCTTCGGTGATACACATGCATTCAGCTCTGATGAAAATGATTCTAGAAGGGTCAGAGCACAGGGCAGTCAGTTTCCCTTCTCCTTAGTGCTGGCAGCAAACTTGCAGTTGATTTTTTTCCCCCTCACAAATTTTGATGAGACCAAACAAAAACAAACAAAAAAAAGGGCTGATGCAGTCTCCTTTGAATTCAGCATTCTGCAACCAAACTGTAGGCGTACTGCACCTGGCAGAAAACATTCAGTTGTGAAAAGGGTCACCATGGTCTCATTCCTGCTGTTTGTTATTCCCTGTTGGTGCTGCAGTGGTGCCATTCTTGGAATCTGACAAGAGGTGGGGACTGGCCAGTATCAGAAGGAACCTACAGCCCTTGTCAGACACACTCAGTACAGTGCAAACATAAAAGATACAATCCAAATGACCTCTAGATCAGTGGAGAAGGTGCCTCTTATTTTTCTTTTTTTTTTCCTTTTCTTTAGCTGTGACTGGATATTACCAAATGGTTTTGCAGAAGATCCTCTTAAAAAAGGTGTTGAACTTCAGTCATATTATCAGGGCACTGTCATAATTTTATAGCTTTAAGTGCACAGTAGTAGACTCATGTCCCAGCCTGCAGGTTTTTCCATCCAGATTTGCTCGTGTTTTGATTTGTGACAAACTTGCTGTGGCTATATCTTTCATAAAGCCTGGTGGAAATGAGCCTGCTTGGACTAGTGGGGAGAAGCCGCAAGATATCTAGAGATCTTTTAATTTGTTTGTTTCTTCTTCCTCTTTTTCTTGCCTAGGCTAATTTTATTTCTGCATGTCTACAAGGATCCCTGCATGCCTGCCATTTGTGAAATTTTGCATTTCCATGTTAGCAGGCTGGACATCTGCCAAGAGGCTCTCACTTACACAATGACAGCATACAATGTGCTTTGAATTTTCCCTCTGCACAAAGGTCAGTGAACTTTTCCTACTCACTTGCCTGTTCCCCTGCTGTCCTGTAGCTTGCAGATAAGTCCTCAGCTGTTTTCTACTGTCAGTTCTGCTTACGTAAGAAACTTCTTTTGCGTTCGATGCAAATTAAGGCCCCTGAATTTGGGTCACATGAAAGCTGCCTCTAAAAATTGGAGAAATTGGCAATGCTCTGCCCTCTTCCTCAGTGCTATTAAAGGCTTTATCATACACTCAGTTCGTGGTTCCCCACTGAAATGCAAAGCTTTCAGCAGCAAGGAGTGGCTGGGTGTCAGAAGCTCTTTAATCAATGTGTATGTTTTAACTAGTAAATGTTACTGTCTGGATCATCTAGGGAACGCTAATGGTTTCAACTGATCTCTATAGGGTTTCGTTTAAAAGCAGCTAAGCCAATTGCTTTGAACAAGTATTTGAAATGAGGTGTCTGAAGAGGACCTTCTTATATCAACACAGAGGCAAAAGCTGAGCAATGGGCTTTCTAGTGCATCCAGAGACAGTGAGGTGATGGGCTGCAGCTGCAGGGAGCTGTGGATAGGCTTCCTGGCCGTATTGGGCAGGGGTGTGCAGCATTGGCAGGAACACCATTGCCAATTAGTTCTCACACCTAATCTGGTGTAACCCAGGCTCCTTGGCAGAAATTTGCAGAAACAGAGCAAGAGCCTAGATGGCCACATCTCTGGCCCACCAGATGTTGTTGTTGACTCATGGGACTGATATAATGAAAGACTTGAGCTCTCCACTCAGGATAGAGCTCATTCTTCACCTCACTGCTAAACTACAGCTACTAGGGCACTGTTCCTGCAGTGCAGAATGTCCCAGCTGATACCTCATTGCTGTTCAAGGCTGATTTTTCCTGACTGCATGGTCCTGGCTGCTGCATGTTTTGACTCTGCCCTACTTGGTTGCTCTCCACAAGGGCTGAAGACAAAATGGCCTTCCAAGAGCCTGCAACATCAGGATCCCCTGGGGATGAAGGATGCTCTGACTTGGCTGGTCCTGTGTGGAGCCAGGAGCTGGACTCAGTGATCCTTATGGGTCCCATCCAACTCAGGATATTCTATGATTCTGTGGGAGATGCTGCTGAATAGAAAATATGATGAACAGGTGCCTGTTCTGAAAAGCTCCACATTTCCTGCACAGCCCACTGAACTTGAGAACTACCTTCAATTCAAAACCACAACAAAACAATAACCCAAGAACTTGTATCCTTGGTACAGGGGGACTGGCTGAGCAGCCTGATCAGGTAGGATTGTCTCCCTTGTGCTCTTACGTTTGCCGATCGGATGGGAACCAGCCATATTCCTGTTGTTTCTGCAGTGAGCTCCAGCGCGTGCAGCGTTACAGTGAGCACACACACCAAGACAGAGACATCTCTATTTTGTGGCACAGAAAACTGCCTGCACAGCTTTCGCACGAAAGGAGATTTCCATTTACTGTTTTTCTCTCAGCCTTATTAATCACAGAGACATTTATAAACAAAATATGGATCTGCAGCAGAATGTAGGCTCAGCTGTGCTCATCAAACTTATTTTTCCATGTGCAGTCCAGCTTCCTCTGTTTCATTTGTTATAATAATGTTTGCCTTCCCACATACTTTTCCTACTTTTATCTCTGTTTACAATCTCTTTTCTCATGAACTGTCTTTCTTGCTTAAGAAAAACACCAAATAAAAAGACTTCTCTAGGTTCCTCTTTGTTCCTTCCCATTTTGGTTTCACAGTGGAATCTCTGAGAATTCACACATTCACAGAATTGTAGGGGTTGGAAAGGACCTCCAGAGATCATTGAATCCAACCCCACCCCCCCCACCAAAGCAGGTTTCCTAGGACAGGTGGCACAGGTAAAGTTCTTTATGAAACATTGACAAATGTCAGGTAAACTCAGTGCACCACGCAGGTATTAAATAAAGCACCACAATATTAGCAAGGATTGTGTTACAATTAAAACGTGTTGGAAGAAGGAGCAGGAAGGTTGGCAGGATATATGGGTGGAGGAGTGCCTCTCTTTTTCTTCATTAACTGACTTGATCTAAGTGAGATATCGTTTCATGGGCAGACTACAGCAGAAAATAGCATAAGACATGGAAAACGCCTCCATCTTGTGGTTACAGCACCTTCTATCCCAACAAAACTTCCCCTTTGCCCACACCTCTCCTTGTATCTAGAGATTCCATTGACTTGGGAAGGGCCACAGTTCTCTGGGCTCTTGTTTTGCTGGGAGTGAAATAACTTCTATTGTGGGAGGGTATAAAAATGCAGCCTGACGCCTGTGTCCCCCAGCCGCTGGCACACACAGTGACTGCAGGTAGCCCTGCCTCTACTCTGGGCAGCTGGAGAGGGGAAAAAGCAGAGGCAAGTGAGACTGGGTCTTGCAGACCAAAGCTTGGCCAGCTGCACAAGGCAGTGCAAAACATGGCACTAGTATAGTTATTCACAGATGGCATGATACCTTTACCTCTTAGTAATTTTGGTGTCATTAGGTGCTGCTCATAATGGGAAATCATGATTCAACTGTGGTTCTGGTATGTTGTCCATAATTAGTGTGCAGTCCTTCAATGCTAATTACCTTAAGCATTAATTCCTTAAACATCAATTAAAAAAATCACGTGAAAATTTACGTCTTCCTCAAACGAATCATGAGTTAACATGGGGGTACTTACAATGTACTACTTAGACTTGCTTAATTAGTTAATCTCTGTAAAGGGGTTTCAAATGTGTAAAGAGCTATCAAACTGCTAAGTGTATTATCTTCAATTAATTTTGTGCAAGTACATATTCACTATCAAGAGGGTCTTTAGATTGCTGGGGAAAGGAAAAGGAGACATTGCTTCTAATTTTAAAAGTAACTAATCAAAAAAGAAGAATTAATTGAAAGATGATTTGACATGGTGGGAATGTGGGTGAACATACCATTTCTTCTGTTTCAGCCAGACCTGAATATGAAAGATTCATCATTCATATCCCTCCTCTGTCTTTGCTGCTCTCTAGTTTCTTTGCTTCCATCTTCCCCTGGTCTTAATTCTCTCTCACTGAATATTAACCTTCTCTCTTCCAAATTTTATATTACCTTAGCAGAGAAAAAAATAAAGAAGAGCAAGTCACAACAAAATACTCTTCAAACTGTGGAGTCACTGAGATTGCACCCTCACACCAACCCAGTAATAAGGTAGCTTGTTCCAAAAGAAGCCTTGTGGACTTCACTTCAAAAGGAGATGCTAAAGGCCCAGAACAGAGCTCTTGCAAGAGAACAGGGCCAAATCCAGCCTAGGAAGTCATATGATATCTCTCAGTTTCCTGTACCACCCTGGAGATAAGCTCTTAATGTGTCTTTCAAAGTTTTCTATTCTATTTAGAGTTTATATGCCTTGTTAATTATTTTCATTTTACTTCACCCATCAATAATCTGCTTTTTGTGGAGTTCTCTCAAAATTTGACAATGGGTTCTTTCTGCTAATACTCTGCCTAGCTGGCAGCTTTTTTTAGACCACCTGCCTTGAATTGGACTTTACCAAGAACCTATTTCCTGGATTATTTTTCTCCCACTGGGACTAACAAAAGATAATAACATTTTTCTTGCTGGGTCTGATTTGTTTTTAGAGGTTTTCACTTGCCTTTTTTTTCTTTCCAAGAATGATAAATCATCACTTCCTTGCTGACTGCCAAGGTCCCACATGTTCTGAAAAATTCAGGCAGCTTGTTTAATATCATCTTGTCTGAGCAGTGGTTATGCAGCAGTGTCTCCTTCACACAGCTTGGATCATTTTTAATGTGCATTTGCAGTGTATTTATATCACATCTGTGCATTCACTCAGCCATGATTTGAAAAACCTATTAATTTACCTTACTTCATCCAAAGAAAGTGGATCAGAGAACAGAGTGTTTGATGATCACAACTTTATTCTCTGCATATTGTAAAGTAACAGCTTAACATGTTGGGTGAGGCATTTCACTACCAAGTCACAGTTGTGTAAACACTGATCCTGAACACCCCACATTCTCAGGGAAAGAACTTCTGCCACCAAACCAGAAAACCCCTCTTCTCTCCAAGCCCTCCCCAATTCAGTTTTACAAAAGGAACCAGTGAGGGACAGTAATTGTTGTTTGATCCAGTGGGTTTTAATTTAGCTGAAGGGCCTGACCTGCTTTAGCCAGGATGTCTAACAGAAGTGTAGGTAGCAGCTTGAAAAGGGGACAAATTGCTGTTACGGTGTGCAGAAAGAAGAGCAGGACTATCATACCCTTCCATAGCTTCTCCACTGGTTTGCTTGTACAAGATCATTTCCCTTTATCTGGTGTATCCATACAGTCCCTACCCACAGAAAGCACTAGAGAGGCAAACAAAAACCTATTTTAAAAAGTCAAAGTTCCCTTGCACCTCAACCTAAGACTGCCTCACTTTCCTTCCCTACCTGAAGGATTAATGTGATTAGCGGTGATCGTTTAATTCACCTGGATGTTCATTTCCACAGAACAAACCTAATTGCAGGAAGTTTTCACTACTTAGTCAAAGGAGTGACAAGGCAGGGAGAACCCAGCAATGTCTCAATGAACAGTCCAGGATTTTTGCTCCCTCCATTTCACAGATGTGAAAAATAGGGGTGGGGTGGGGTGGGGAAGTCCTATTCTCTTCAAAAGGTTCCCTTTCATACCAACATTTCAAAAGATCAATTGCCAATAAATTAAGACAAAACCAAAAACGTTGTATGTCCTGGGGGCAAGGGAAGATGCACTCCCTCTCTGTCCCTGTTATGTCAGAAGAGCAGATCCAATATGGACCTCTGGGGCATGGGGCATACTGTCCCCTCAAAGGGGCACTGGTGTGACGTAGTTGGCAGGGAAGAGACCCAGTTCCCCATGCAGCCGTCCTTTCCACCATGATGGGTTGGAGCTGTCCAGGACCTCTAAAATGTCTCCACTGCGAAAGCCCAGCTCGTCGTGCTCCACAGCATCAAAGTCATACAAGGCACGGACCCACAGCGTTCGCTGAAAAGGAGATAGAGAGAAACAGGGACCAATGAGCCACAGCTCTTAAAAATCATCCTTTTGTCTTCCCTTTTATGCCCCAGTACTATGTTCACTAAGACAGGACAAGCAGTGCTGAAACTGAGACCGGCTTGCAATTAAACCAGGAAGAGGCCAAAAGGCTATGAAAAAGGGTCCAATTTACTGGGACACCCAAAGGGTGGTGCTTGGGTTCTCAGCAGCCTCAGTATTTTCATGGGTATTTGCACCATAAGGTGAAAAGTCAGAATGAGAGCAGAATAGTGTTCACGTGGCTCTATCTCCTCCACCATGTTTGAAGCCAGTTATGGAAACACAGAGAACTCCTGCCCGAGTCCTTGATGGGCTGTAAGTGAATGGCTCTAGGGAGGTGGGTTGGTGTTAGTAGGGATACAGAAACGTGTCTTTGGTCAGCAGAGGACTGTGAGGGACACAGCAAGAGAGCCAGCACAGATGAGTCTAGTGAATGTTGTAAAGAATTATACTTGCTCTTTCAGGCACTTCTGGGGCATAGGGGAGAGTCTCAAATCTTCTTTGGACTCTATCCAAGGTCAACCCCCTGACATCTAAAGGATTTAGGAACGATTTGGGTGTATCAGTTTATTTTGGGTTTGTACTTTGATGAGCACTATGGTCAAATTTTTTTCTTATGAAAACTTAATTGTAAGAGAGTTTGCAGTCAATCTCCCATTTTGACTGGAAATCAGATTTTAAAGGCCATAGCATGGGCTTCTTTTCTGGGAAATTGTTGGCACCCACACCATGGGGCATGGAAAATTTGGGTGGTGTATTTTGCAGATATAGATGGAGAGATCTGTTTGAAGATAGACTAATTTTGCAAAATCTTCCATTCAGGGCCCTGCTTAGATATGGCTTTTAATTATTTGGCTGGACATATAAACCTTCCTATGATTGGATTTGATGGCTTCTAGATCACTGATTGGGTGTGGCAGGAAAGGGTATGTTGTTATTCATTGCCATAGCCTCTGAGGGATAAAAGCTATTGTATTTTGAGCTGGATTATAATAAAGATTTTGGGCTTTTGCCCAAAGGACACATGTTCCTGTTTCCCAGTTTGTTCCAAATTTCCTAATACAATCTGTCCTTTCTCTCACATTTGAGAAAGTTCTGCTCTCCTTGGATTCAGATTCTGTGGTGGTTCTGGGATAAGTTGCACATTTCCTGGGGGAAGAGTGTGCCTTTGATCTCACTCTTAGGGCCTGATGGAGAAATACTTCGAAGTTGGCACTGGAATCACAGGCTGAGGCAAAGAAAGACACCATGCTCTATGAAGGTGTGCTGGGTTGACCCTAGCGAGATGCTAGGTGCCCACCAAAGCCGCTCTGTCAATCCCCCTCAGTTGTCAACTGGGCAGGGGAGAGAAAATATAACAAAAGTCTCATGGGTCAAGATAAGGACAGGGAGAGATCATTCACCACTAGCTGTCACAGGCAAAATTAAAATCTAATTTATTACGATGCACAACAAAGTAATGAGAAATAAAACCAAATCTTAAAACACCTCCCTGCACTCCTCAGCTTTCCTCCCAATTTCTCTACCTCCTCCTCACACCCAGAGGCACAGGGGGACAAGGAATCGGGGTTGTGGTCAGTTCATCACGTAGCATCTCTCCTGCTTCTGCCTTCTCAGGGAGAGGACTCCTCACACTCTTGCCCTGCTCCCATGTGGGGTTCCTCTCACAGGAGACAGTCTTCCATGAACCAGCCTCCAGCCAGGTTCAACCCACCAGAGTCCTTGCCACGCAAACCCAAACCAGCAGGCATTCACATAGTGGGAATTTGCAGAGCAGATGGTTAGTTAAGGTCAACTGCCAGGTATGGATCCAGGTAGGGAAGCAGCCTTAGATGTCTGCAGAGACCTATCTGGATCCTGCCCACAAAAACTGTGTTAAGAGGCTCTGACAGATAAGGGTGATAGGTAGATGTATCCCACTTTTGTAACATAGTAGGTCTGAAATACGTGCCAGGTTCAGACATGTAGAACTGAGTGATGACAGGTCTTCTCAGGATTGAAGCAAAAGGTAGTGGAAGAGCCAGTGTGACTACAAGTGCATTGCAAGACAGAAGGAGTACTGTAGAATGGCACAGATCATGAGGCAACTCTCCATAATACTTAAAAATGAGTACTGTAATCTACCTACTCTAATTTGGAAGGTGTGGCTGTGGTGGGAAGGATACTTGCTAGTCCCTTGCATCAGTGAACATGAAGCCCTTCTAGGAAAGATCAATAGGTTTTCAGCAATGTCTTCTGCTGGACAGGACACATAATTGATCCAAACCCACGGGTGAGCTTGGGTGGATTCAGAATGCCCCTAGATGCCTATTGTGTTGAGCTCATGTTGAATTCTCTATTTTAATAAGTCTGCATGATAGCTCAGTGACAGAACAAGAGGCAATGGGCACAAACTTGAATATAGAATGTTCCACCTAAACTTCAGGAGGAAATTCTTTACTGTGAGAGTGGCAGAGCATTGAGACAGGCTGCACAGAGAGGCTGTAGTCTCCATTTCTGGACACATTCAAGACCCACCTGGATGCTGTCCAGTGTAGCCTGCTCTGGGTGATCTTGCTCTGGCAGGGGGGTTGGCCTAGATGATCTCCAGAGGCCCCTTCCAACCCCTGTCATTCTGTGATTCTGTAAGATGGGCCTTGAGAGTGGTCCTAGAACTGTGCTCCTCTAACACCACAGTGCTACCCTCAGAGTGCCCCAAAAGCAGATTTAAGTGGCTGGGATAGAGTCTTGAGATTAAGAAATGTTTTCTAATGTCTCAGTGGGTTTAATACACTATTCCTCATGCAATCTCTGTGCAGGTGACATAACCATTGTAATGGCTTGGCCCCTTGAGTTGGGCACATGGGGACTTCCAGATACATCACCTACCGATGTCTGCTGGTGCAGTGGGTCTGTATGTCTCCGTTGCATGGCTGCTGCGCTTCCTTGGCCATGATCCCTTAGTCCATGTAGTCCTTCTTTCCTGTCCAAACTCCCACCATATCTATCCTAGAAAGACAATAGTAAGAAAAAAGTCATGAATATGCTGAGATGAATAAATGAGGGGCTTTGAGAGGCATTGGCAACCAGAGAGTCAGGGTTCAGTCTTCACAGAAATCATCTTAGATGTCTGCTTCCAATACAGTCCCTGTGCTGAAGTCCTGCAAGCCATGTCCCTTGTGGAAGATGTTATCTTAGAGTGTTCTATTTTTGATTTTTCCTTTTAGAAATTGAAAGTTGACAGTCTTCTGCTGTGTTCCACAGCTGCTGGGAAGAGTGGTCAGGAAGGGGCTTTATTGACCTCTGGGTTTTTTGGAAAAAAACCAACCTAAGGCTGTTCTAACAGGTGAAAAGCCATGCTTGCCAAAGGGACTTTTTTCCATCTGGAGTTATCCTCAAGTCCTTTCCTCTCCTTGCTCCTGCTCTGTCCCATAAGCTGGTGGAATGGCAGCAATACTGACCCAGCTGACTATATCTGAGGACTCACAATGTTGCTTTTTCTTTGGGCTGCCCCATGGTCTAAAGGGCAGGGAGAAATCCTGATAATCCAGTAGCCCAGTTGACCAAAGAGGAAAGACACAAAAATCAGGTTCAAAAGAAAGAAGCCATATGACCACAGATCTGAAGCCATATCAACACAAATCAGTCCAGACAGGTGGAGAGAGGAACTAGGCAACATCCAGGGAGCAAGTTCTCTTTTGTCTGCACAGCTGAGAGGTGCTGAATGTCTCCATCTCTCTGGGCCCTTAGTGCATGCACTAAGTTTTTTTTATGATAACGGTGTGACAGAATCTGTCATCGTGTTAGCTCAGGTTGCAGCAGTGCTTCAGCAACACAGGGTCAACAGAGGGCAGGAAGAACAACAGCTTGTGCTTGCTGTTGCTTGTAAATAGCTTTCATCCTTGCCCTCTTACTGCTTCCTTTCTTGCACCTTTTCCAAAAGCTCCCTTGGTCTTGTGCCTTTGTCAGCCTAAAAGTTGCTGATGCTGCCTGAAACTGGAGCACAATTTGCACCTCACCTGTCCCTGCTAGAAAGTGAGTGAACACAAGCTGGCTTTGCAGCTGCATGACTTACTCACATGGACACTTCAGTCCTATGAGTGATTCTGCTCTGTATGGAATGTGACTCATGCATAGACTGTGCTCTGAGGAGTGCAGGCCTCAGCTTTGTCAAAAGCGGTATTATTCCACCAGCAGTCCCCTGACAGGCAACACTGCTTGTCTGAGAGAGCAGCCGTTTCTTGATTGTCCCTGGCCTTGCTATATGGGAACTCTCATGCCTGAAGGGACACAACTTTGGAGTTCTTCCCTTCATCAGGAAAAGTCCTCTCCTTGAATGATGCTACACTGTCTCTAGCTAGAGACAAGAGCCAACTCCAGGAAAACTATTTCCCCCAAAATTAATCAGGAAGAACTCTGAAGATAGCACCAGGTAGTGTTGTTGTCTTATCCATTCCTATGCAAGCAAAGGAGTAAAGAAACATCATGTATCAGGGGTTCAACATGATGAAAGAATTCAGATGGAGCCCAGAATAGGGAGGAGGAATGTTCTGAAAATAAACCCAAAGTCTCCTAGGATTCCCATAGTCATTTCTCATCCCTGTGTTGTGTTTTGAAGTGCTGAATATCAGTAGATAATCAGGAAAAAGAAACATGTAACAGAATAGAGAGGATCATCAGAGGGCTGGAGCACCTCTCCAATGAAGATGGGCTAGGAGAACTGGGCTTGTTCAGCCTGGAGAAGAGAAGGTTCTGGGGTGACCTTATTGCAGCCTTCCAAGACCTAAAGGGAACTGACAGGAAAGATGGAGAAGGGAGTTTAGTGATAGGTCAAGGGGTAATGGGTTTAAATTAAGGGAGAGTAGATTTAGATCAGACATTAGAAAAAAAATTTCACTGTGAGGTTGATGAAACACTGGCACAGACTGCCCAGAGAAGCTGGTGCTGCCCCCTCCCTGGCAGTGTTCAGGGCCAGGTTGGATGGGGCTTTAGGCAACCTGGGCTAGTGGAGGGTGTCCCTGCCCATGTCAGGGGGGTGGAACTAGATGATCTTTAAGGTGCCTTCCAACCCAAACCAGTCTGTGATTCTATGATTTTTCAAGACATACATGGAGGTGGTGGGAGGGTAGGGGCGCATGCAAGATTTGGGAGTCCTTTTCTGTACTCTCACTGGATGATACTTTATGTTCTTTCCTAAGCAAAGCAAGAATGCGACACCAGGACACATTCCCTGTTTTCCAGTTTTGGGATGGAACACCAAAAACTCCCTATGAGTATTCCCAGGTTCCCAGTGAAAGGGTGACTGTACACTGACTTCTATTTTTTGCTGGCTTGTCAGTCAGTGATGTATCACACTACTAAATAAAAGCCCACATACTTATCACAAATCAAAAGAGCTCCCCAGGCCGCCACCTCCATCCTCACTTCTACTCCCATGTGATGACCTAACTGACTCTGCCTCCTAGAGCAGGTTCAGGGTGGCAGAAGTGCCAGTTCACTCAGTACGAAGCAATTAAGGCCAATGTGTAACCAGCAAAACCAGGGAGGTGATCATCCCCCTGCACGCAGCTCTGGTGAGGCCACACCTCAAATACCATGTTCAGTTTTGAGCCCCTCACTACAAGAAAGACATCTCCTGGAGCGTGTCCAGAGAAGGGCAACGAGCCTGGTGAAGGATTGGGAACACAAGTCTTATGAGGAGCGGCTGAGGGAACTGGGACTGTTTAGCCTGGAGAAGAGGAAGCTCAGGGGAGACCCTACTGATCTCTACAACTGCCTGAAAGAGCGGGGGGCCAGCCGCTTCTTGCAAATAACTAGCAATAGGACAAGAGGGAATGGCTGCAAGTTGTGCCAGGGGAGGCTCAGGTTAGAAATGAGGAGAAACTTCTTCTCAGAAAGAGTGGTTGGGCATTGGAATGGGTTGCCCTGGGAGGTGGTGAAATCACCATCTCTCAGGGATGTTTAAGGAGAGGTTGAATGGAGTACTTAGGGACATGGTTTAGTTAGTAATATAGGTGGTGAGGGATGGTTGGACTAGATGATCTTGGAGGTCTTTTCCAACCTTAATGATTCTGTGATTCTATGATTCACGTGCCTGGACTTGACTTCTTAGCCCCCCATTCCTGGTAGTACCTGTTGCTGCTGCATTATGGGGGTAGGATGCTCAACATATCTTTTGGCTATAAAAGAATGATCTTCTCCAGCTGCTCCACCCAGGTGTAATCCTCCCCTGCCCATCCGTTCCAGGCTACCACCACGTCTCTCCTGGTGGAAGAAAGATCACAAAAGTGAGGTCAGGTTTTGCTTCCTACCACATCCTGACTGAAGCTTAGCAATGATCACTACCACTAGCCTTTACCTTGGAGCTCTTCCAAAGGAAATCTCCTGCCCCTCTGAACAGAAAGATAAATCAGGGATCCTGTATTTTATATCTTTTCCATAGCCATTAGCTATCTGAAGAGTGGATAGTAATGGCTGGTGCTGGGTTGAAAGTGTGGCCACTGATGTGAGGATCAGAACAGGAGCCAAGCTCTTTTTGGAAACACTGTCCTTAGACTTAATTTGTTTCTGCACTGAAATCTGTATATTACTATCATTCTATCATATGGCTGAATCATATCTAGAAATTTGAACTGTGAACAGAAACCCCACTGTGATGAGTGCTAAACATACCCTGCTGAGCCCATCACCATAACAAATGTACAAAGCATTTGCCAAAGCAAACTTGACTCCTGTTCTTTCATTTGCCTGTCTGCATCTTGGAGCAACTGCTGTTCTCTTTCCCTTCCTGCTCACAGTCATCCCAAACAGGTTGTTTTACTGATATACATGCATGCAGTCTTCCTTTCTCCTTCCCCAGACAATTCTTCTCTGTGATATCTATCTCATAGGTCCCACAGCCTCTATTTTATACCTTACTAATTCATTCTTAAAGCTCTGTGTAGAAGGAGACAACAACACAAACCCGTTCTTCAGACTGCAAAATAAGTCATCTCTTCTGGATACAGCAAGAATGACCCACATGCAGCCTAGAGAACTTTACTGCTGCTGTGAGCAAGTCACATACTTTCTGCTTTGCCTCTACCTGCACATCCTGGTAATTCAAAACCAGAATCCGTCTCCCAGTAAAGCAGAAGTTTGGTTACTGCAGCAACAAGGCGTGTTCTCTCCCAGTACTGTGTGTGCAACACACAGCAGCCTCTATTATGCCATTTGCTTGTTCCCCTGGCACAAAACCAGGCATTCATTGGACTGGGATTTCTCTGCCTTCTCAAACATCTACTACATCTTCCCTGAATGCACAGCTTGGTCCTGTAACTGCTATGTTCTTCTCATCAGTACTTTTCAGACACAACCAGCCACTGGTCCAGGTTCTGCGCCCTGTTCCTTCACGCTCCTTACTATGTAAACTCGGTAACAGAAGATGGATGATTCTTCTGAGCAAACTTTTAACTGTAATAACAGCTGCACGTTTGGTACATTCAAGGACACTAGGAAATGAGACCCAAATTGTTCTCAGACACAACCTACCAGTCAACTGTGTACCTGCTCAGTTATATAACTGTACATGCCACCGAATCCACTAAAAATCTGTTGCAGGGCCCACCAGTGTAGTGATGTGACTGGGTTCCCAATGATAAACCCCCACCTCCCACTGAGACACTCTCATGGGCTGAATTCCTTCCACAGAAAGATTTCTTACCAAGAAAATCCCAAGGATAGTTTACCTTCTCTTCTCGGCTGTTGTCCCTCAAGAAGATCTGCTTCTGCCTGGAGATGGAAGTTGTCTTGTAGTAGTCTACCAGCTTGTTTAGCGAGTGGAATTTCTCTGTCCACAAGTAATAGTTACCCTTTGAATCCCTCATCACTTTGAAGTGTTGGACGTCATCTTCATGCCTGGATCCAATTTGAAAAGTACAAGATCATCAACCAGATTGCACTTCTACCTTTTCTGAGAAAGTATATTCCAGAAGGGTAGCAAAGCTTCTTGTTTGGCCAAATCTAAGCTTCTGGAAAGTAAAGCAATGGCAATCTTTCTGTGTACTGGACCTAGATGCGTATTTCAAAAGACCCATCAACTTACAAACACAGAGCACTGTGGAGCTGCCCAGTCACACAGCACTATCAGAACAAGGCACAGTGGCTGAAAGCCTCTCCTTTAGGAATAAAGGCCAGAGGAGCTTTCAGGGCCAGAGGAGCTTTCAGGGCCACAAATAGCTAATAACTGTATTCCGTACCTTGCACTAGAGACAAAGGTGCAGTTGCAGTCTACTCACTAGTCCTTGCAGGTTCCTGTTAACATCCAGTCTGCACTGACTGTGAGACAGGTATTAGCCCTTTTCACACCACAGGGATCACCTCTACATGCATAATCACATGAAGCCATAGACTGAAATATAATTAAGATTGGTCATTCTCCTCCTCCTTCCCCTGCTCCCCCCTCCCCCCAAAAAAGGAATTAATAGCTGCTGCTACAAACCAATTTAGCAGAGTCAGTGCTTCCCTCGTGCAACACCCCTCTTCTCTGACTTGGACAATTCCTCTTTGCACCAGATATGATTTGGTTTTGGTACCTACCTCCTTGTTATGTGCAACTCCAGGAACTCAAAACACTTGTCTCAGAGGCTACATCTACACAAATAATAGTTTATTTGTGGGGACCAGGTGGGGACCGAGTGTTATCCTGGGGTGCTGCAGCACACAAGCTGTTAAAAGTTTTAGCGTGACCTTGATCTAAAACAAAAAGCCCTCTGCTAGATAGTGGTGGGCTGTGGTTAGGGGGACAGAGTGAACCAGGAACTGGTTGCAGTGAGCTATTCTGTGGCGTGAACAGGGTTTGGCCTTGTGGACCTGAGCTCTGCCACATTTTTTGATCTTGGGCCCAGAGAAAGAGCCTGTCTTTACTTAGTTTATTGGCGTAGATGTAGCCAGAATGTTTTTCTGTGTTCTTTTTTGAGCTCCCTGAATCAGAAAGTACACCCTGCTTGGAAAGGACATTGCTAACCACTGCTCTAATTTAAAACTGATTATCAATTGTTTGACTGAAAATTGGGAAAGCAACCACCATTTAAGAGTTCAGCTTTGAAGCAAACGCTCTGAGAAGGGATGGGCTACAATAAGTTGCTGAAATGCAGCTGGGCTGCAAGCAGCTAAAAGCCATTCCTGTCCAATAGCTGTTTAGTGACCTGTGGGAAATAAGTTAACAATGTAATAATCATCTCTTAATGGGTAGTAGTGGAATTCTTGGATTCAGTAACCAGAGCTGTCAGGGAAATAAAACAAATGGAAAGCATATGTTTTGCACTGTGGGAGATGTCCCATGTATCACTCTGCCTTGCTGCAGCTCTTTCAGAGAGGCAGGTCACCAAGGGATGCAGCTTTGGAATGGGGCATTCACTGTGTCACTTGAAAAGAAACAGAAGCATTTGGGATTCAGATGCCTAGTTTGTTCTCATCCACAACACAGCAGCACTGCCAATGACTGGCAGCATGCACACTTCCCAAGAGGCTACATCATATTAGGAATCCTGTCAAGAGGGGGCTAGGGACACCATCAAACAGGAAAAGAAGCAGGAAAATTCTGTGAGAAGTAGATACCTGACAGAGATGGAGAAGTCACCGTGAGAGTTCTGACTGGCTCGGACGATGAAGGAGCCAACTCCTTTGCTCATGAGGATGTTCTCTGCTTCATGACGGGATATCCTCTCATCAAACCAACTGCCAAGTGGGAAAAATCATGGAGACGTGATAAAGGAAGGTAAATTAACGTAAGGAACAAAAAAGTTGAGGGTAGGGAGAATCTGAATAAGCAGGGTAGAGAAAAGACAAAGCACAAGGATCTGAGGAGCCCACATGACTACTCCCAGTGGCCATGTACATGCTGGGTTTTGATGGGTGCAGACCATTTTCTTTGAGCAGTGAAAGCACATAGATGCAAAGAGAACAACGTAAGAATTGGCCTGCTAGGACACAACACTCAGCTGAAACTGTAATTACAGGCACAATACAGTAAAGGGGTTGGTCAAAGAAATTTTAAATTATAAATGTGAATGTATACATATAGACACACATAATTCTTAGACACATATATCAAATCGCTTTTGATAAACTTATTGAAAATTACTGGACTGTGATGGATATATTGCAGGGGACACATATAAATTTTTAGCACAAGCAAGCCATGAAAGTTTTAGTACTAACAAATTGGTTCCTGCAAGAGTTATAATACTGCAAAATTGCAGAAACACAGAATACATAAGCACACTTACGTAAATTTAGCCAGGCATAACAAACAATAGTATAAGGCACTGGATTAATAATGAGAAAGTCACCATAAATAGTAAAACAATACAGCGTCAATACGGTTTTTCAGTAGAGAAAAAAAATAAAATCATGATGTACACCCATATAAGGCCATTCCACAGCAAATTAGATATTCAGTCTGCAGAATTCTCCTTTTACATAATGCTTCATTGCCTGTATTGCATTAAAATTAAGGACTGATAGTTTCATAAGCTCTGACATTTCCACTTTTGAGTCTTTCTATCATCACAGTTTACCTACGTATCATTAGCAAAGGGAAATCAGACTTTAATCAGCATTGATAACCTGTCTCAGTGATTACTTGATGTTACAAAGATGGGGGAAAACAGCCATCAAAAATAGGAGACAGCTTTCTTCCTTACATCTGGTTCTAGCATCTGGCCTGCACTGCTTCAAAGTGCAGACCTGCTACACTTAGAAAAGCGTCAAAGTGGAAATATTTCTTCACAGCTCTTGCACAAAGAATCATGAGAAAAATGTATGTCAAAAAAGAAGCTGCTGGTGTCCCTGCATGATGCCACAGCCCTGTGAAAGAACAAACAGGAACAACTGAAGGAGAGATCTCATCCCCCTGAGACCCACAAGTACAAGCTCGTATTTGCAGAGAAAACTCCTAACGTCCTTCAGTTCAGCCAAGCAGGCTGGCTTATGTCCAAAAAGGCCAGTAAGTGCCACCTCCAACGGGAATAGCGACACTTATCTGTACCCACAAAATCTGTGTACACTCTCAGTTTGCCTGCTCAGAGCACCAGTGTGTTACATCTAGTAGTACTGGGCTTGGTGTGTGCTTTGCCTGTTCTCTCCTGAAGCCTTCCAGCACTTTTTCAAAAGAGAAGAATTAGAGGGGCTTCAGGGAGCGTTTCTGCCAACTGAAAGGAAAAGGCAGTAAAAATGCCATGCATTGTCATATTTATGGCACAGGGCCGGAGAGCACATTTAGCATAGATTTAAACACCTATCAGTCCTTTCTGAAAGTGCAGTGCCGTCTACTCAGCAGGAAGAGAGGAATGAAGGTATGCTTGTCCTTTGACAGATCTATGTTTGGGTGTACAGTCACGAAACGCGAAGAAGGGGGAGTGTGTGTGCCTGCGTGCGTGTGGGTGCAGGGTGGCGTGTCTGGTCTATCATCTCTGTCAATCCATGAGTAACACCAGCTGTCACACTTCATGTAGCATTGCACTGACCTCTAGTGTATCGAGAGGAAGGAACACACACTCGGGGGAGAGGAGAGAATGCGGGTGGCAGGGTAGGGAAAATGGGGTTCATGTAGTTAAGAGTCGGGGGAATTACACGTTTATAATTCATTATCAGAGAGATCTCTTGCTCTTCCTTTTGTGCTCAGGGTCTCTCTGTTGCCAAGACCTCACATCATGACTGTTCTCCTTCTGTCCGAGGTCTAAATGCAGTTCTTGCCACATCCCAGAGACATCCCTCTGAGCAACAGCCACAAAGAAGTCACTTGGGAGTGATAGCATTGAGAACCATTCAGCTCTGAAAGAACAGAGAGAGGATGCTGCCAGGTAGAAATAAGGGGCTCTGGCAGAAATGTGTACAGCATTATGGCAATCCTTGCTGGCCTTACGTTGTAGTATGGTATACCCCTGTTATACCCCATGTTTCTTCTGTCATGTCCTACTTTGTGCATGTAGGCACCCATGCTCTTGACAGCACTCTGGAAATATACAATGGTGGTGCACACAGTTGCAGTGACACTTACGGGGGAGCGTGAAAATCAATGAAGTTCTTTGGAACGTAGCCCTCTTGACTTCTGAGCTCAGCCTTGTACCACTCTTCCTGGGAGCTTAAAACCTGCAATGGAGAGATGGATGTAATAAATATGTCTTCTGAGGAAGGCAAAGTTCACAAGATTCTGACAGAAACCTAGAATTTCTGATAAGAATAGAAGAGAACTCCTCATATGCTCTACTTCCCACCCACCATGCAGCAAGGTTAGTGACTGATGACCACTTCAAAGCAAGCAAAGTAATAAAAGTGGCCAAGCAGAATTAGAGGCATTGCTTGTTAACTTTATCCCTGCATCTGAATGCTTGTCGAGGTGGCTGGAGATGCTGTCTGCATGTCTCCGGTGTCTGTGAAATGGAGAAATTCAGCTCTGAAGGACTTAATAGGGATTTAAGGAGTTCTCTGTGCTGCTTTTAATAGTTGTACTAGAGCATCTGTTTCATAAGAGAGGGAAAAAAATCTGTGAGAACTCCCCTGACATGTATGGGTATGGAGCGATATGCAGCCATATCTGTGTGTGCACGTGTCATGTCTGTACAGATGTTATCATGTCCTGTTACATGTCATTTTGCAAGAGATTATTTAGTGGGTAAGTCTTCAACTACCCTGAGCTTCACCAAGGTACATAAAAGGAGGAAGCAAAAAGTATTTTAAAACTGCTATTACACTTAGGAGATGCAGGGTAGAAGGAAGCTAGCCCACCACGCACACTGGAGCAGCTTCAAGTGTGCTCACATTAACATTGACTGTAATGGTCCTTAGAGATTACACTGCTGACCAGGAACTGCCCAAATTCACTGCTCCCTGCCTGATGGGTCCAGGTATAGCCCTAACCTAAAGAAGTGGGGACAGGGATACAATCATGCTGTGATTTTACTGCGAGTGTTGTGGTCTGTGGTGTTTTGTTTGACATTCCAACTCCTGAGATTGAATTCCCTTTTATGAAGTGGAACATGTTTCTGTTCTCTTTTGTTTTGGAGAGGAGCCTCAAAGCATAAGCCATGACGGTTTTAAAAGGAGAAAGCAAGTGGAAAAGACTTAATTTAAAATCTATTGTTAACAATAATAATACTTGTTCTGGAAGCCAATCTCATGTTTTTGGGAGCCTTACACACATTCTAACACTTGGTGTTGGCAACAGGATGTTATGGTCTCTGAGGCCAATTCTCCATTGCCTTGCCTACCACATAGACCTTTTTAATGCATTTGGATACATAAAGGTTGGGGAATAGAAAGCTGTAGAGTTCTCTGTTTGTATAGTCAGTGCTTCCCTCATCCCTGGGTGCCAGATTAAGGCTCTTTTGTGCTGCTGTGGCCAACTGAAGGGGATGATAGCTATTCCTTGCTCATCCTCAGGCCCTGCTCTGTTAGCAACAAGGTTTCCAGAAAGACCCACCTGCTGGTTCTGGGTGCAGGGCTGGCAGGTTTCTCTCAGTGTGTCATCCTCTCAGAGAAGGATGTGGGGGGGTGAGAGGGTGGATTTCCTCCTGTCACTGCTGTTTGAGGGCCTCATGTTTCCTGTTTTCTAATCTCTACATCAATACTGTTCATCTTATCTCCTTTATAAATCAGAAAAGACAGCCAGCAGGTTGTGCAGGCAGCAGGAGGGGGCTCATGATGGGGTATGAATGTATGTGTGTGTATGCCAGGAGGAGAGTTGTTACTCGGGCTAGTTTACTGCTACTATTGCTTGAGTGGCTAAGGTGTTACTTTGTTTACCTCAAGGGTGTTAAAGCAACAGGTAAACTGACTTTTCTGGTAGTGAATTCTGTGACAACTAATAATGGTATTGATGTGGAGTGTTATTTGATGCTTTTCACCAGTAGCTTCCAATGTACATTGAAAGGAACCTCTAGCTTATCTTGATTTTACAGGAAGGGATACAGTCCAACAGAAGGAAAAGTGATCTGGCCAGCACCATTGTCCCAGTGAGGGGCTTGATAAACCCATCGTGTCCCGAGGAAGAAAGTATGAGGTAAAGATCACAAGACAGTAGGGTCATGGGGACTACTCAAGCTAGGGAAGAGTTAGGAATAAGAATTTTTGTCTGCACTGAAGGGAAACAGTGATTTCTCCCAAACTCTTCTTATAGTTGTCTGAAAAAACTCAGTGTTTGGCCTTATTGAGTTCTGAACGTCATCAGCTTTGTCAATTGTCAACAATGGTAGTGTTGGAAGAGGCAATTCTGAGACCCGATATCTGGCTGTTAACTGGGACAGCTGGTACTGTACAGGGTGGTAGTGAAGGCTGCCTGGCAGAACAAAGGTTTAGATCCTATTTTGTACAACCTCCCTTTGGATGGTGGAGGACAAAAGGCCTTACAGCTACACTGGAGGCTGAGAAGTGGATAAATAATTAGGGTGGAGCCACCTGTGTTTTCATCTGTGGGAGAACAAGAACTGTTCTACCATAACACGTGCAAATCCACTTGAGATTCTCACGTGGTCTAAATTGAATATGACCAATTCTTGCAATTCCCCCACTGCTAAATTCCTGCAAGGGTGTATATAACTTATTAGTCCAGAGCCTCTTAAACTCTTTCACTATGTGTGCAACCAACTGTCTCATGGACTTTTCATCTTATATTTGCAATTGCCTAAAACCCCTATGGCAGCTAACAGTAATTACTTACAGTGAAAAGTTATATCTAAGTTCTATAATGCAGGATAGCTATCTTTTAAATGATTTAAGAGCTGGAAGTAAAGACAACAGCAATCTCTCTGGACTAAACTCATCCTGCTTGTCTTTAAACATAGTAATCCTAAATGTAGTCACCCTAGACTACCTATATAGTCAACGAAAACAGACAGGACCCTCAAAATCTGTCTACCAAAGAACTGGATCTCTGTCAGAGAAAACATACTTCTTCCCTGGTGACCACTGGAGGATTGTAGGGTGACTAAATTAATCATTTGGGGACATAAAATTAAGTGAAGTGGACACAGACTCATCCAACCTAGGAATTGTTGGTTGATCTATAGCAAACCCTATGGGAGATGAATATCCTGTATTTGTATCCCAGTTTATAGATACCTGTGTTCGTCTCTTTTGTCAAAGCAAATGGGAACATTGATGATCTGGCAATACTCTCAGAAAGGCTGTTTAATTCAAGCCTGGGGTTGCACTTACCTTCAACATATCCCCAGCCTGGAAGCTCAACTCATCTTCTCCAGAAGCATTGAAGTCAAACTTGGCGATGGCTTCCATGTTGTGTTGTGGTGGCAGAGCAAAGCTGGAATCAGTACATGCTTGTGAACATCTATGAGCTGCTGGGACTGCTGAGTCTAGCCTCTAGAAATCTATAAGGTAATGCTATGATTTGTACATGAATGAGCATGTACCAACCACTGTAGACATTACTTACTCGACATCGAAAGACAGCACGTACCAGAGATGGCACAACCAAGAGGCTACAATTATCTCAAGTCAGTAGTTTAAACAACCATTGTGTATGCTCATTCCAACCGATCTCTTCTCTGCATCAATCTCATGGAGAAGCTTTCACACATCACCCAAATCAGCTCGTTGCAGGGGAACACATTCTGTATAGACCAAGCACTAGTCTGTCACAGTTTCCAATAAAGCAAGTGACTCTGTCATGCAATAAAGGAATGCATTTGCCCTCTGCAGTGACTTACTCCCTCTCTCAAGAGAGAGACAAATTGTGGACAAAATGAACAGCCTGCAATAAATACAGTTTTTTCTTGGCCAGAGGCCACAATACTGAAGGTTGAAAGAGACTTTTCTCTGTGATGGCTCAGCACGGGCGACCAGGACTTTCAGCTAGGAAAAACTGTTTGCAGAAAGGCTGCATTCCCTACTTTGGAGGAGGCACATTGTGAAGCCATAGCACTGACAGGTTTAAGGCATGCATTTACCCTGCCTCTCAGTGTTGGTAACCCAAAAGCCTGAAATGTACCAGACAGCCTGCAAGCCAAAGCCTGCTTTTCATCAGCAGAGCAGATGTGGCAGGGGAACTAGTGACACGTGTGTCACTTCTTCACCACTTCCTGCTCATGTAACTCTGATGTACCCCAGTAGGACCACTTCTATAGTCAAGAGAATGATTCATTTCCCATGGCTGGCTCATGGACCCTGCAGCCCAGCAGTGAGGCTGCCAGTGCCAAGACAAGAAGTAGCTAGGCAGTGCCATGTTAAGGAAGTGCATTGCTGGTAGATGCTTTTGCAGCACAGCTTGTGAAGACCATCAGACAGGACCAATATAAGAGTAACTTTTATGGTTACTAAGCTAGGTTTGTCTAGGAACAACAACCCTGAAGCGAAAGGTTCCATTACTGAACTTCACGTCTCATAGAAACACCCAGATTTTATATCTTGAGAAGTGCCAACTTGCCTGATACCGGAAAGCCCTAGGAAGAAACTGTACAGACTACCATAGGTAGGGAGGCTATTTTTTGTCTCCTGTTAGAGCTGAAAAAACATCCCCAAAATACAGATTGCTGATACTGACCAAGCTCCAAAATTCTGCTACTTTAAAATCATCAGGATACCATAGCACTCATCTGCAATGCCTGCTGTAAGCTTCCTCCTTTGACACACAACTCAGGGATTTAACTACTTGTGTCCCAAGGATCCAGGGCCCAGCTCTGATACCGTGCAGCTAGACTCAAACTGCTGAGATAAAGCTGGGAGAAAGACTGCAGGGCAAAAATTATAGACAAGGGGTAGGGCTGTTGAGACAGTACCAGCAGTCTCAGGGATTCAGGAGGAAAAACACCAACACAAAACGATATAAAATCTCAGACGAAAACCAAAAGCACCGGAGGTTTAGCTGGGATGAGTCTAGCTGAGGACTAGTCATGAATCGTTGGGATCACTGAGTTGTCAGTGCTGTCAGTCCTGACCCAGCCGGTGGCAGGTGGCAGTGATGGAGGCCAGCCTTTCCTCCTGATTGAGGCCTGCCTTACCAGTAAAGACTCTTTGGGAACCTTTACACACTTGAGGAGTATGCCAATGGTTAGCCTAATATTGCATTAAATTCTAGCTAGCTTCTGTGTGTGCTATCTGTACAAAGTAGTTATTTATTGGCTAAGTTGTGTATTTCATGCTTGCAGGGTCCCTTTGCACTTGACTATAGATGACCAGATAAAGTAATCTACAAGAGGGGCTGTAACATCACTGGAGATTAGTTCTGTGCTTTGTTACAACTCATTTCTAACTATAAAAAGATCTCACATGCTTCCTTATTGGATTCTGTTAGTACCATCCTTTTTGCTGCTTATGGGTGAATTTGTATTCATGTGACTGATGTGAGCTATGCAGCACCGAGGCAGATTTTTTACCAGTCCAAAGGCAGTGCTGCTCATTCAGCATGAACCTGTCCTATTACAATGAGGGCTGTTGCAGCATTGGGGGTCTCCCCTGTAGTTTGGAGTACATAGCTCAGTAGTGATCTGGTTTATACACCTGCTGTTCTAGCCTGCTGCCTTAGGGTTTTGTCAATACGCATCAATACTGAACTATAACACGTCTTGCTTTACTAATGTGCTTTATTCTCAGTCTTCAGCTTTCCAGCTATTCCAAATATTGTCACCCCTTTCCTCTGTCAACTTACTGATGTGTTGTAATTCTTACTTTGGGCACCATTTGCAGATTTGCAGATAGAGCTTGGGTTTACCCTCTGATCACCCCTCTCTTATTCCAGGCATTGGATGCCTATCTGTGCAATATGAGCTAGGGAGCCTGCTTTGGCAGGGGGGTTGGACCCGATGATCTCTTGAGGTCCCTTCCAACCCCTATGATTCTATGATTGGTGTAATTCTGCAGATGCAACTCAGGCCTGATCTGTTCCCTCTTCTCTATTCTTGCACTGACCGTTTTGGAGCGTCAGTTTATAATCTCTCATGGCCAGTGTGAGCCCCTTGTGTGCTAAAAGAGTGTACAGGTATTAAATCAGAGAACAATTAACCGTTGAGGGAACTACTTAAGCAAGAATAGTATTTCATGGGAGAGAACCAAAGAAAAAGATTGAAGGAGAATTACTTTAATAAGGGATGTTTTTCAATGTTTTATCCTGCAGCGGTGGGCTGCTGCGGAGAGATCAGAGCCAACAATACAGATGAATCCTGGAACTCCTAAGTGCAGAGCATTAATCCAGCTTAAAAAAACCCCACACGTAAAAACAATAAACTGTTTAAATACAAATCCTGTCTTTGATTTTTCCCCTTAGTCACAGAAGAGACAGTGGGGGTTCTCTCTGCAGGGGGCAAGAGTAGAGAGAGCCTTTCATTTTTCCATATCCCAAACATTAAAGATGCTATTGGAGATGTGACCCCCTCAAAAGGAGAAGGGTTTGTGAAACAGTTAAAATCTCCTCTCTCACCTCCTTTTCAATTTCAGCAATCCCAACCTCGGGGAGAGACCAGGAGACAGATACCTCTTCAAACAATCTAACACATGGATTAAATGTGCTTTTCATTGCCAGCGGCTGGATTTAGAAGTGAGTCAAATACCATACACAGTGTTGGCTCTGTTGATAAATCAGCAATGCAGTAATGCTGTGGCCTTAAGCTCTTACCCCCACCAACTACTAAAGCAACACTAGCCAATAATCCTGTCTTTGAACTCCAGCCTACCACTTTTCATCACCTGAACTTCAAACCAGTTCTGTCTTTCTGATCCTGTTCCTCCCTCCATCTGTAACTCGAGAATCCTCACTCTGCGTGGGTCAGTGCTGGGCTCTCATGAAAACTCCCCTGCCAGGGGCCTGTACTTTCTCTCTCTGCATGCGTGTGACTTTGAGCACCACCCCACGACACACAGAGACAGGAATGTTTTTGTTATTGTCATAACTTAACATTTCTTAAGCACCTTTTATCCCAAAAGGACAAGCACTATGCTTTGCAGGCAAAGAGAGAGATTCTGCTTTCAACTGCCTGGTGCGGTACCTTTAAGCTTTCGAGTAACTAAGGCAAATTTTAGACTGTGCATAATGTTTTGTGTGAAAATCACCTTAGTACAGGAGTTTAGCATGATGTCTATGGAATGTTCAAAGGAGAATTTTTCAGTTCTGAGTGAGAATTGACCAGAATCCTACATTTTGTGCTGGCTCTCTGCATGGAGCTGAATTGTCTCTGTGGTTCCCTATTGTAATAAGGTGGATACAAAGGGCATGAGGCTACTGCAATTCTGTGGGACTGGTGCAGCAGAAGATTCATAAAAGAAGTGAAAAGCAGTGTGGCTTTGAGAGCTGTAGGTAGGTATTTTAGTTTGGCAGAATGCCATTCCCTGAGCAAGAATATCTCTGTTGATGAAAAGAGCCAAGGCCTGAATTCATGTCAGCAAGCAACATATTCTGACAGAAGCATCCCAAAGAGGTTAACACCATTACCCTACCCAAAGTTGGGTCAAAATTCAATAATAACAATGCCAGGGAAGGTCACCACCTATGAAGAGTTTACCACTCAGGGACTACCCAGGCTTAGCCCTGCTCAATCTCACATATTAACATCACAGGAGGGCATAGTTGCAACAATGTGCGTGCTTAGAGGAGCCATAAGAGCCCAAGTTTTTATTTTTATGCCTGCAGCATGCACATCTCCAGCCTGCAGCTCCATCCAGTGAGGTTTTGCACTGGGTTATACAGTGCAAGCCACTGTGTCTTTGTTCAACTCTGCAGGAACAACCTGTCGGACTGATGAGCAACCAGGGACAGAATTCAACCCTGAACATCTGTACAGAAACTCCAGATGACATTTCAGCAGAAACAATGGAGAAGGGACCCATTATCTTGAAGAGCTGTGATAGATAAAAGCTTTGTTTTCACCAGCTAAGCCACATACAAGTGGCATGGGAATATTTCGTTCCAAAAACACAAACCTCTCACTACAGAGTTAATGGAGCAGCTTCACTGACTGTCAGTGATAAGAGAGTAAAATTTATAAGGGAGAACAAGTCATTAAAACACTCAGCACTGTCGCATTTAAGTATTGGCTATCCTGCCATCCAGAGTAATGCATAATACTTGGGCTGAGTCTCTGTTCTCAAAATAAGCCTCTTAGGAACCAGATTGACAGAACAAACAAACTTTCAGGACTCTATAACCAACAGCAGTTGGTAAGAAATGCCCCAGATCAGGATGGTACTTAATCTTCCTGGGGAATCTGGGTCTTCTGTGCTGCTTCCAGTCACAGTGGAGTAGAGCTGTGAAGTACCATGGGAAGCCTGTGCAACAGCAGCCCCAAAGAGGAGCACAATTCCGCACAATACTGTGAGAGTATGAAATCATAAATCTTCGCTGTGCTGGAAGGTATGGTGTAGAGGACTAGGATAGGAGGAAGGACCTCCTTCTGTTTGCCCACTCCCTCAGTTTCCAGATGGTCAGATCTGACTGAGGCACAGGGATTTGTCCTGCGGAAGCACTGCCCTGGGGTGGAAGCTGATGAACAAGATGGCACTGGGATCCCATGCTCTTCCCCAACCACGCAGTACTTTACCTTTCCTTCCCAAACCCCTCTTTCCTCCTTAGTACATTTCCCACACAGCTCCCCCGACCCAAGTCTCAGAGCCACGCTCGTCCCATACCTTGTAGCAGCTCTTCTCTCCGCTGGCACTTTGCTAGAAAGCAGGAAGCGTGTTACCATCTAAAAGAAGGAAGAGAAGGAGAGCTCAGCCTGTATCAGGCTCCTCCCTGTATTGACAGTGCGCCACATCAGGGGATGTCCACATGTGTGGATGAGAACAGTCAAGAGAGGGCATGGTGTGTAGAGGCACAGAATAGTGTCTATCTCAGAACAGAGTGGGGCATGGACAGTTATCAGTCACTAATAGTGGAAATATTTGGTATACTGGATGCTTAAAATGGTGGTATCCGTTCAAAAGGACCTGTCCTTTGCTGCTCTCTCAGCCCAGTCTGGTTTAACGACTGAATAAATGAGGGAACTGTCCCTCAAAAAGTGCAAGTTCTACCCAAATAAGTAAAACAGAACAGAGTGCAGATCTGGTAAGTTAAATGAGGAACCATAATAGCTCCGTTGAAAAGCATATCTTGAGGAACAAGTAGTTGAAGACATAAAAACATGTAATAAAATTATTTTCAAAGACAACAGAAGCAGGAAGCCTGACAGAGTGTCTCGAGGGCTGACAGATGATTGAGATGTAAAAAGAGTGCTCAAAGAAGATAAGGATGTAGCACAAAAGCTAAATGAATTTTTTGCATCCATGCATCTTCCATAGGGATGTGAGGAGGTCCCCACACCGAGGTTTTCTTTGCAAAGAGCCAGGGGAACTGTATCAAGCTGAGGAATTAGAAGAAAAGGTTGTAGGACAAATCACTAAATGAACAAGAGTAAATCTAAGATATTTTAGAAATCTTGAATAAAGTCTAACTGGAACATGAAATAATAAAGGCTGAGCAGTTAAACTGGCACACAACATGAGACCTAACCTGATCTCGGTAGAAGGAGAAAAAGCAGCAAACGTAATGCCAATGTATAAAAATCGTTTTGAGGAAATACAAGGGGCAGGAAGTCTAACTTCTGTATGCCTGAAATTTGTAAAACAATAATGAAGAAAAGAATTACTGGGCATAAGAGAAAAATTACAATGCTCCTCGCATAACTTTTGTAGAAGGAAGTCATACTGCACAAATCTGATTGAGTTCTTTGAAGGAGCTGATGGGATATGGGTGATCACTCAATATAAAACTTGCATTTCTAAATCCTTTTCAGAAGTCTCTCACTGAAGACTTTTTAAAAGCCTCCTAAGCTCTCAAAGAATAAGATGGAAGGTCCTATAGAGGATTAACAACTGGTTAAAAGTTAGGAAACACCTTGAATGAGCTGCTCAACGTATTCCTAAATTAACTGGAAAATATGAAGTGACAAAGATTATGGATGAGAAAACAAAATCAGAGTAATACAAACTAAATGTGATCACAAAAGCTTGCAGATGGTTTTCAAAATACTGTTGAAATGCAAGATGAATCTCAGTGCTGATGACTAAAGTAACAGACATTGGAATAAACAACTGTAACTATATTAACACAGCAATGAACTTAAAATTAGCGATTACCACTCAGGAAAGATACCTTTGAGTTTTTGTGGACAGTTCTATCAAAGAGTCAGCTCAGTAGAAGTTGAAATGTCAGGAAAGTGGTAGAGAACAAAACAGAAAGCAACATCATGTCACTGCAAAAATCCCTGGGGCACCTGTTTGAACATTTGTAACTTGGATATGGCAGCTAGTTCACATCTCTCCAGCTCAAAAATAGTGACAGTAGCATTAGAAATGGTAGAGAGAAAGTAATTAAGGATGACCAAATGATTGGAAAGTTTCTGAACAAGGAAGGACCAAATTAAACAGACTAGGATCCTTTAACCTAGAAAAAACAGTTGACGGAGGGATAAATACAAAAGCGATGTAGAAAATTATGAGAATGATGAAAGAGGCAAATAGGCAATTTTTATTCATAGTTTCTTATAAAATAGTCATTCTCAAGAGCATAGGGATCTGGGAAACCCTAGTGAAAGAAGCTTTGCCATGTATTTGCCCTGTTCTTACCCTTCTTACCCAACCTGCTATTGCTGGGCACTGCATCATGGGCAGTGTCAACCTGTAACCTGACCTGATTCATCCTTTCTTATGGGTCATGGTACTTCACAAAAAGCACTACAGTGTGCTAGTCTAAGATAGTCGGTCCAGCAGTGGCAGTCCCACCTTCTCCTGTGTCTGCCTCTCCACCTCCCAAAAAAATGCCTGTTAATTAAAACAGAGCTAAATGGTAAATTATGAAGCACTCAAAACAGTGAAAGATAGAAACAATGAGAAGGCTCTCTGCAGAGGATAAACCCCAAATATTTTGCCCAAAAAATTACAGAGATGCAGAAAGGAAGTGTCCAGAAGAAGAGTACAGCAGTTAGCTCTTGTTATGTTTTGAAAAGTTTTACATGTGGCTATCAGTGTACACGTCAGGAATATAAACCTCTGTACAGGCAGGTGGGACACCAAACCTCACAGTCTTCTTGGGTTTAAGCTTACGCTCTGTGAATGGCCTGACAGACTACATTACATTACACATTAAAATGACCTATTTTTTCTGTTTCTACCATGATATGATCTAATGGGCCCCCCAGCACGAGTGCTGCTGTGAGCTGTCACTCATCTTTGCTGCCTGACAATGTCACAAAAAACTGTCTGGATTTCTGTTAGATATCCAGAAGTATTCCATGATAAAATTAATTCTATTTAATGTGAAGCCATAAAAGATGTGGCTTTCTATAACATAAACAAAACACTCAATAGAGGCAAGCCCCGAACAATGAGAGGAGACAAGAAATAGGATAAGATAGTAAATAACTCTCTTTTCTTTCTTTTCCATTTCTATATACTCCTCTGCTGTCACAGTTATGGTAGCATGTTAATGTCTTGGCCATGTGGAATGCACACATCACAGCTATGTTGAAAAATATGGAGAAAATTCCACCACAATTAATGGGAACAAACCTTATGGGAAGGGTGTTAGGCTCCATGCTTCCATGATTTAGCCACTCTCTATTAGACAACTGGATAAAGCCCTACCCAGGCAGACAGGTTATTCCACAATTACCTGCTGCAACCTTCTTATGTCATCATCTACTGCCGGTGCAATCCAGGTGGGACAGCTGAACTATGGCTATGATACAATCTGTGAAGACCTGGATTTTAAAAGTTTGATGCAGGTAAAGCTTGCACCTGCTTTTACACTTAGGTGAATGACCCAAAATAAAAGTATCTGCAAACATGCCTAAGAATACACTCTCACAGAAATTTCAGTAATTTCTTGCTGGGATGGAACTTTCAAGAGAGAAAAAGTTTTTCCAGGACATTTTTTCTATTTTAATTTCTATTTGGGAAGAATGGGAGCAGCCAGAGAGAAAACCAAACACAATAAGGAAAAAGGGAGCAGAGGAAAGAAAAGGGGAAAAAGTTACGGTAAATTAAATAAAACTTATCAATCAAATATTTTACATACACTGAATTGTTTGGGTTAATAATATATAAAAGATTACATGGCTAGGTTTGGCTTGTGATCAATGTAAACAACTTTCCCACGTTCTTAATTAGTTTGCCTCCAGAAAGTAACATTGCCAACAAGGGAAAAACAAGTCAAAGTGCGGAAACAAGGGAGATTTCAATTGCTATATTTTGTTGTAAGCAATAACTCAACATCAATGGATTCAGGAGCATCAGGGCTGTAAATCCACATAAAGCTGAATGTTATGAATGGAAGCTGTCTGGTCTTTCCCTATTTCCCATCTATTCCTGTCCCCACATTCAGATATGCTCCACATACAGCAATTCATCCTCTCTTGCCGCTTTGCTTTCTGCAAACAGTTGCTCAGGCTGTCCACAGTGACAGGTCATTAGTGGGCAGTTATTTTTTCAGGACTGAGTGCACAGGAGTGGCAGCGCTAGAAAAGCTTCTCTGCAGAGCTCTGTCAACAGATCTGGGCAGAGCTCTGTCCCAATTTGCTATGCTTCCTGTTAGCAAAGATTGTCTTGAAAGCTCTGCACCTTGTTGCTCATCTGAAGTGGTCCTGTTTGATCATGTCCTAGGATTTTCAAACAGCTCAGTCAACAGCATCAGCTGCATAGCTACTGCTACTCTTAGTGCTGGTCTTGTCACCATCACCCTCATAAACCACACTCGGTAGGACTACTGCTTACAGTGCTTGTACATGTGATACAACTATTTCAATTAAAGGTGTGAAGCCATTTGTCTTACAGGAATAAGCTTTAACTGTAAAAGTACTGTTCTAATTCTACAGTTGTGCATGCACTAGGGGAGTGTACAACTGTAACTGCCTGGTATCAGTGTAGCACCATTTATTCCAAGGATGTGTGGCTTTAATCCCAAACAACAGTGTTACTTTGCTATTTGGTTCGTACAACCCTTCCTATCACTCTAATAATTCATCTCCAAAGACACCCCTACCATTCCAGCTGATGAGCATCCCTGCACTTCTGAGGGATTTTTCTTTGGGAATATTTTGGTATCTAGTTTCCTAGTCTAAAGAATTATTGGCAAACTTGATGATATTAAGTATTATTTTCAAATTCTTCCAAACCTGCTAACTTTGTCCTCTACATTCCCCACCCCATAACTCCTGATCACAGAATTATTAGTGTCTTACTGGCAGTTTTTTGTACGTAATCAGTTAGGCTCTTCACCTTCTGCATCTGTAGGGTGATTACATTGAGCCATGCTCCTCACATCCCAGATTTTCATCTTGACAGCAATTACAGGATTACAAGAACTGAACTGTCATGGAACTGACTGGATTATCAGAGGAGGAAGGAGCAAACTACAACAGTGAAAGGGAAGATTTTACTTCTTTTAGTTTATCACCAAACAATTCTCCTGGATTTCCCTAGATTTCCTTTAACTGCTGCATTGCTGCTCAAGAGTCCAGACAGAAGCAACTGCCTTATGGCTTTTGTGTTGCCAGATGCTCTGAGAACACATAGCCAAAGCATGCCTGTTGTTGTGGTGTAGTGCTCTGCCTTAGGTTTTCAGTTTGGGCCCATGAACTACTTTTTAGGATTAGTGGATGAGGACAAAGAAGATCCATCTCACTGTCACGGAGGCCTCTGTTCACCACACAGCAATTTGTGCCTTCACTGAGAAATCTGGATGAATCTACAAGCCCCAAGAAGATCGGAGATCCCAGGAAAAGACAGAATATACTCCTCATAACAGCACTTTTTCTAAGTCTCTCCTTCATTTATCTCACCTAAGAGCTAAAGAGGGACAGTTACTCAGGGCAAGAAACCATTGATCCTGCAGCCTTTTACTACACTGGAACCTTCCCCCAGCAGGACTAGTTTTTGATCACCCTCAGACAGATCTAAGAAACCTTTCTCCTCCTTACTGTTCCCTTGGGAGCCAACACCACCTCTTTCAGAGACTCTTAAGAGTTAATCAACTGATGCCTGCCATCATCTATGTACTATCCAAAGTTACACCAGCAGCAAATTTGGCACATCCGACTTCATAATACATTTAGTTAATTCTTCTTCACAGTGCTCAAAGCCAAAAAACCAGCTAGGTGAAGACAGAGAGAGAAGTGCTGCTACTGATAGAAAAAGGAGCCTCTTCCCAGTCTTTACAATTTGTTTATTATGATCCCTCTGAACACTAACAAGCAGCAAAGTCCTAGAGGCTGTTGCAATGGTACCCTGTGCATCCCTGAAAGATAAACATGATAAAAATACAGGAGTCAAACATCTAAGCCATTATGACACTAGCTAATTTTGGCACCACATTATTAGAATTTGAACTACAGGTTATCTAAGCAGGGGCTGCATGCTTATCAAACTAAAATCAACATGGGCTGCATGAGCTGTTGATTTTCTTTGCTGCATGCAAGCAGTAAAAGGAGACAGGAAGCAAGAGAAAGAAAAAGAGACTCTTCAGTGATTTGAATCCAGTGCTGGAGTGTTCAACAAAACATTCCTTCCCAGGATTTAAATTCTCCCTCTGATGAGCACCTAGTGACACAGTGGGATTTGCTAAGCTTCCATTTGAAGCTAGAGAAAAGCAATCTCGCTCCTTATTTCTTCCCCCTCCCTGTGTTACACCCCTCTAATCATGACAAATATATCTAAACATGCCTGATTAAGCCAGGCAGACAATGCGCCCCTAATCTGAACTGATCAGGGCTCTGGAGCTGCCAAAGTGAGCCTGCTGTCTCTCTATCAGACAGAGCAATAAGGGGTCGGTAATGCAGCTCCATTAACTGCTTCCCACAGAATGAATTTTCCCTGACTGCTCCTAAAGAGCAGACACTTGAGGAATGCCGCCTGATGGGAAGTTGCTTCCAACGGTCTCTTTCAGCACTATTGTCGAGCAGCTCCTTCTCAAGCCCTCCAGACAAACAACTAAAGTATGAAAAATGTAGCCACTTCCTTCTATGCTACATTTAAAAAAAAAATCTCCTCATACCGTATCTAGCTAACTGCCTCTCAATTTTTCTCATCTTTTCTTGGTAAGCTTCAGCACTGGCTGATATGTGTTTTATGGCAAGTGTATGATTATCTGAATAACAATCCTGATGTGCATGTACAGATGTATGCAAGGGATCGGCTTTTGTGTACAGGTGGAGTTTGCATTTTGTGTGTTCACAGAATTTAGGGCTGCGACAGACCACTACATCAATATATCAACATACCATGTGTGTTTGACATATTTGCACACATTGGAGGTTCATTGGAGGATGAATGGATATAGATCAGAACAACTGCAGGAACGCACACATCTCACTTTGTTCTGGAATCTATACATGTGTACATGCTTTCATCCAGGTGTAGCCCTCTGTGATCTTTATCTTCTGGGAAGATCTCCTCTTAGTAAAAGACTGCAGTCAAAGGGATCAAGGGGGCATGAGACCAATGTTTGGGTTCTGTGAAATCCTGGGACTACTTATCCTAAAACTAGTCTTTGGTATAATTACAAGTACCTTCAAAGCCTCTCTGAATCACACCAGCTGTGAACAGCTCCAGGGAACAACTCTGCTAGCAGCAAGTGGCTTGGAGGATTATACTTCTTAAATTGATCATACGAGAGTCTGGAATGAGGAGTGATGTTATTCTCCAGAGATGTTTCCTATCCAGAAGGACTTTCTGAAAGTCACTTCCAAAGCAAAAGAGTCAAAACAATCAAGAATCTGGTACTATGAAACTTAATTAAAAACAACCAACCAACCACAGACAAGAAAACCCTCCTATAATTAGATACAGATACTCCAAGGTGCTTTTCTTTTATTTGAGTATCTCTATATAGGAAAGAATACTCAGGATTCATCACCTCTGACTTTGACCGTCAGAGAGAGATTTCAAAAAAATGTACAGCTCTGTAAATCTGAGCTCTTGTTCTGTAACTATGAGCTGAGTGATTCTGGTGTTCATGCAGGTCTGCGTATGAATATACACTGGATGTACATTTGGATTGTAAATTCCCTTTGTCTTGGCATGATCATGCCTTTTGCAGTGTGAAACGGACATCTAGGAAAAAAAATCCATAAATATTTGTGCTAAAGTAGGAGTAAGTTCTCCCTACGTCTTTAGGTCATTTCCATAGCAGTTAAGAAACTCCTCTTTTCGTATATAAAGATGAAGGATACTACAGAAGGCTATAATTTCTTTATTTCTGGGCACAGCAAAACCTAGATAATTAATTACATTAAGGCATTAATCCAGTCTGGTAAAAATAGGCTTTAATCTTATATTGGACTCTACTGTATAGCAATACATTTGAGTGGGGTATGTGAACAAAATGGTATGAAAATCTGCTAGTATATACTTCTGGATACATAATCTAATGTTTCACATCAGCTACTGCATGTTCCTTTGTTCAGGCCAGCTGACAAAATTTGATGTAAAATGGGAAGAGCAGCAAGATCAGTGATGAAAATGTTATTTTCCTTGGTGTTTGTTGTGTAAGATTAATCCTGGCAGCACGTATAATTGTGCAAAATCTGGAACTCTAGTAATAAAATTACATTGTGTGCCAACAAATATGATTTTGCACAAAAGTAGAACTACAGTCAGCTCAGTAAGAAAAGGTAACGTTTCTTTGTCCTTTTAACCATAAATCTATTTTTGTAAAAAATCACATCTGACTGCACAAGCTGTGGTTTTTTAGTGAAAAGTTTGACTACCTTCCCTTATATATTTTTTCTTTCCTCATGTGCTTCTATGAAAGAACGAAATATAAAAGTCAACATACATTTAGCTATGATAATCTAAACACTAACATAGGAAATCTGATAATTAGGTTCTCAGAGCCCTCTTATCTTTGACACGTTATACACAATTTCAGCTCACAGTCATCTTCTGAGAAGAAGATCCGATATACTTTATATACAAAGCTTCACATTTAAGGGCAGAAAAATGGAAATGCTACTAGCAGTATCTGCCATGTGGTAAATGAACAGTGCCGTGGTACCTTCATTGCATAATGTGACCACTTGCATATTTATCTTCTAAGCCTCTGAGTTGTATTAACTATGTTTTTTTCTGCTTAATGGCTCTTCATGGCTCAACTTCCATTTAAACACAGAACCCCTTTTACAAGGCCTAAGTACTACAAAGTAGCCTTTCTATACATTAAAGTCAGTCCCTGTGCATCTGCATTTGGGAATGCTTCTGAAAGAGTTTTAAGAGCAATCAATTACAAGAATTCATACATTTAAAGATGCAACTCCAACAGTCAATCCAATTTTTCTTCTCATTATAAGGTAAATGTGAATGCCAGCTTGTTGCTATTCCTGGGGTTTGTCTCTGCACAGCGATCGTACCATTTTAAGTTAGAAGTGTGGAACATATTTCATGTTTGTCTATGCATTTTTTAGTTCACTTGGATTATGATACCTTTGAAATTAAAGTGCAGCAGCAGTTCCTGAATGATTTAACATGTAGACATTTTTATTCTGAAGTAGGAACAACTTGTTCTTGTTTATCTTAATCCAAAATTAAGCTATATCAAATTGGAATGGGTTATCATTTGGAATAAAAATATCCAGGTCATACCTTCATGTAGGAATATCGGTTACTCTACTAATATGCAGACTAAGATTTCATTAAACACCTAAAGTTCCTACAGGTAGATTGTGCCTGATATCCTACATTTCCCATTCCTACACTGTGGGCACCGCCATGGCAATGAGATTAACTGGAACCTCACTGTGTAACCCCTGCACATCCTGCAAAAATAACCACAGTCCCACTCCTTCAGTGAGCAAGTGATCGATTGCTGCTCTGCAGCAGGGAACCGTACAGCCTTCAGACTACTCAATAGATTGCATGTGGCAAAAAGGGAACACTACGCAAAGGGTGTGAATGAGTCATTCGACATTTCAGGTTGACAAGTCATTCTGCTACACTTATTTCTAATCTTGATGTGCTATCCACATTTGCATGTTAAACAGGGTGGGAAGAAAAAGATTTAAATTATTTGCTACAATACACACGTTGAAAACAGCAGACAATGTGTGTGTGAGAACGTGGAATTACATGTGTGGCTATTTGGGCAAAGTGCCTTTTCTACCCTCATAGGGGAGCAGGCATTCTGCATGCCTGAACACGTCTGAGCAAAGTGTGTTTGAACACGCATATCGCTGGGGATCTGATTATAAATGAAGGATGTTCATTTGCAGTAGGAAGAACAGTGGTCCCATGAGCATACTTCAGGTGATGCGAGTGTTGTGTTTTCTTTGGCAAATACAAATCCAATCAACTGTGAATGAGCTGTTCTGTGTACACGTGGGGGTAGGTACGTGCGTTCGTGCATGTGGGTGACACGGAGCACCCAGAAGCATGAGCAGGTGTCAGTTGAAGCTGTGATTTATACATTAGTCAAACATCATCAGCAATGAAGCACCTACTTAAAGACTACTGTGGAACAAATACAACCTCTTAAAGTATGATCTGGCCTACCATTATGCTTCTTCACTCCTGGTCATATTTCCAGCCTGTTTGATCCATACATATCCGGTAACTTTAAGCATTAAGCCATTTTAAAGGACATCCTCACCTGTGAGGCTTAGGATCCTCAGTTCAAGGACTTGGGTTTGAAATTCTGGACAAAGACACTAACTTAGCTCACATTTTAGAAAAAACAGCTAACAGTATGGAATCAAAGATCCTGGAGAAATGCCTGACAGGAAATATTTTCTGAGGCTGAAGAGGCAAATGATACTTCATGAGATACTCAGGGCTACGTCACAAGAAGATGGGGATTCTTGCTGTGAAAATGGAATCAGTGGGCCACACACAAAATAATTCTTGAGGAGATGAAATATCAGTTGGGTGGGGCAAGCAGAGCTCTGGTATCTCACCTCAAACTAAGAACAGTCAGGTTTGGTTTTGCACAGAACTAACAATATATTTGCGTCCAGAGCAGCAGATCACAGCATGTCGCTGTGGTAAAAGGCATTGCCAAGATCTGTGTAATAGTTTTTAGGTTTTTTGTAACATTCAAATTATGTGTCCTTTAAATATTAAGATTTTCTTACTGCATAAAGCACTGCAGATGCCTCCCCCCGCTCCTTTCCATTCTGCAAGTTATTGATACCACACTCAATTAACCTTGGTGAGACAATATAAGATGGACATTGTCTCTCTTAGTTTCAGCCAGATTTGCTCAGTGCCACAGTTTGCATGCAAACCACTGAATGGCAGTACTTAAATCTCCAAGTAAGATTGCTTTAATGGAAACAAAAGTGCACATTCATGACATTTGTATTCATATTAAGTCTCACTTGCTTCATTATCTGAAAGGCTAAACATTGGACTTAGTCAATGCAGATTCCGTCCTATTAAATAAAGGAGGAAGTGCAATTCTGGTTCAAAAAGTTTAGAGAAAATGTCTTCTTACATTTCTTTGGATGGGAACTGCAGGCATATCATTGCAATTCCAACTTAGCCACTGCACTTGCATTAGCTTTGTACAGATGATAAAAAGGAATGAGAGAGAAATGCAGGTTTTATTAGTGAGTGCTCTCCAAGGCACACTTATTGAAGTACAGGTCCACTGGCCTCAGTGGAAATGAAGGAGACTCCACACAAAAGGACTCTGAGGGTCTTGAGTAGCAGTGGGAAGATAAACACAGGAGGCAACTCTGGATGTGCTGTTGATACTGCAGCATAGGTAATCAGGGCAGAGGCACAACATGATCTACAACTGCTACAAAGAAGTTCACTGATAACCTGAAAACTGGCTTTGGTCCCACCAGCTCATGTAACTATAAGCACTCAATCGTTTTACCTCAACTTTGTTCTCGGGCTGAGATATGGGTGTGTACACTTTTAAAGAAGCCAGCTGTTGCATTCAACATTACATTATGGTTTATGAAGGGATGATAACATGCTATTTCTTCCATATCATAATAAGCATACATATTGTGCACAGTTGTTCAACAGTTATGCTCCAGAATGCACAGCAGACAATGGTGGTGTCATACAAGAATCATCTCATGAAGAGTTGAAAGCAAAAAAAAAACCAAAGTATATCATAATGATATCATAATGAGTCTACTGGATTGGCTATTGCATTTCTGTGGCAGATCTCTTTTCCTTTTCATTTCACCATCTTTCCTATTCATAAGGCCAACTACTTGAAGCATATGGTTTCCTTCTATACGGTGCAACTTAAAAAAGCAGTAGGTTAGGACTGTTTATAGAATCATACAATAATTAGATTAAAAGGAATCTGTGGAGAGGGATCCAGTTCAAACCTCTGCTCACAGCAGGGTTAACTCTGAGATTATACAAGATGAGAATGTAACCTGATTTTTCTACAGGGACTAGTCTAATGGAACACCAGTCTCATTCAGGCAATGATATAAATTATGTGCATATCTAGATCAAAGACATAGGGAAAATCATTTAGGTAGAAGATCTGCATTAAATGATTTGAGATTTCTTTTCAATATGCATCCTAGAAGATTGTAAAAGAATTTAAATTCATAAGATAATTACTTCAGTGCTAGACTCCAATTATACTGCTGCATATTATCAAAATACACACACTAAAATGAAGCTAGCATTACAATCATTATTTCCTGATTTCTGTGTGCTTAACACCCTCATTAGGTAACTAAAAAGTTGTTATTTGTAGATAGAATTCAGAAAAAAAGGCAAAAGAGAAAAGAGGAAGAAAATTCCAGAATGGAAGAAAAATAAATGACTTGGCTAAACACTGGAAAATGCTGTATGCCATGTACCTCATACAGACTTCGAGAAGGTGTTCCTTTTCTACGTACCATAGAAAGCCTGAAAACAGAAGTTTTGAGAGATGCAAACTGGAGGTACCATGCAGGTCTCACCCTTCAAAAGGTTTATTCTCAAAGTATTCGCTGAACTTTGGGATCCCGTTTTCCTAGTTTCTCTGCCTGAAAGTGGTTGGACTTTGCTTGTCTCTGCAGCTGGTCATGGAAAGAGGTAGAGATCAGCCCTTCCAAAACTCAAGTCAATTAAGCATCTGAGACTTCACAGCAGAAATTAATGCATTCAAAGCACCCACCTCCCCTTAAAAAAATCTCATGGCAGGATTGTTTAGACTGGACAGGAGAACATTTCAAAAGAACAGCCTGCTCAAAAGGTAAAAAAACATTTCAAACCAAAAAAGTAAATAGTAAATCCTAAATAAAAACTGTTCAAAACATCAGCAATTCATAAAGAAAATAAGCATTGTTCACCCCAAGAAATTCCCAATGCACTTCACAAATCATGAATGAAATTCAGACTCACTTTGTGTTTCTGGCTTCATTGGAGAGGACTGCAGCAGCACTGGGCAGGGGCCACACACTGCTGTAGTTTCTCCCTGGTGTGTTTTAAAGGATTACAGCTGCTCCTTTGGCTTCTCATGCTAAAACTACCCAGCACTTTAATTAAGAAGCGGTGTTATGAGCTCTCTTTTTTTGCTGCAGTCTCACTGAGAATAACCCTTCTCTGGACACTGCTAGTATGGGTTAGCTGAGCTGGTAAGCCTGAATGTTAAATTATGAAAACTGTGTCCTTTAACCTCAGCTTTACCCTGGAAGATACCTCCAGTTTGGCTGCTGCTTTCCCTAACTCTGTACCTATCCCTCCACCTAGCAGTTAAATCCATCCTCCAGTGCTTTTCAGCAGTGCACAGCAGGTCAGGAGCAGAAGCAGCAACTGCCCAATTAAAATCAAAATGTCAGATGTGCAGAAGGCAAACTGAAATCCACCTGGGCTATCAGGGCAAACACCTTTAGACTTATGCAATTACCTGAAGGATAATTGATAACCACAGGCAATCAATCTAGAGTTGTGGGTCTCGTGCAAGAGATGTTCTAGGGCATATAATTCAGTATTGACTCAGAGAAAGGGCTTGATTCTTTCTGAGTCACTAACACCATCTCCTGAAGGGCAGTGGGTTTCCTTAGAAATCTCTCCTAAATTACCAGCTGAAATCACAAGGTGCTTAGAAGACACAAAGCAGTGCATACAGGTTTGCTACCACTGCCAGTGTTCCTGTAAGTTATGGTATACGAAGAAAGGTAAAAGTTCTTTAGCTGGCCATGGAGAGGAAAGAAATCCTGCAGTTGAGAGTGGTACCCCTGGTGATTTATTACAGTGAGACTGTATAATAAAGGTAAAAGTAGTATGGGGACTTTTGAGGCACTACCAAAGAGACAGATATTAAGCCAGAAACGGACACTTAATCTGGAATACCAATGACTACCTGAAGAATTGTCCTAAGACAACTGCCTTGGTATAACAACATGGGAATACTCCTCATTCAAACAAGCGTACCATCTTTCTTCTACTTCCCACTCTTCGTTTACCTTCTCTTTAGAATGTGAGCTTGCAGAGGCTTGGGTTTTCTTTTGCTATGACTTTGCCTTCATCTCAAGAATTTATGTGTTAGGGTGTTGGGTTTTTTTGCGGGGGGGGGGAGGGGTGTGTGTGGAGGGGTTTTTTGTTATGTTTTTTTTAATTTTTATTTTTTAGTCAAGACAGCTACTGCATAGTAAATTCCTAATGGAATTACTACCTTGATGTAACTCTTTGAGGTACCTTGCAGGCAGGTGTATTATATTGACCACAGCTAGCCACATTGCCATTGAATCACCTGTGCTTTCTATTCCCTGAGATTCCATTCTGAGCAATATACCTGGAGTAAACCACTTGAACATTAAACATTGCTTGTTTTTTACAGTGAAGATGTAACCTCTCTCAGTGCAGAGCATCTAGTGTCAGCAGTGTCTGAAAGTCAGTTGAAGCCTTGCTGTAAAAACTAATAATAGAGCTCAGGATGCTTAAAGAGCTGATCCTCAGAAGGCCTGTAGGATTAAGAAAATATTTCTAAACTCATTCTGCAGTTGCATTATTTAAAGAATGATTAATTTCCACAGACATCATCTTGTGGTTCCTTCAACCCTGTTTCCCACAGTGACCTCAACAGTCAAGGGGAGCAAATCAGAAAAGTGTTGACAAACAGTTAAAAGGTTTTTTTTAAAAAAATAAAATAAATTACTATATACTATGGAGGTACTTGTCATGTCTGTGTACTTACAGCTGATCTGAGTTTTGCATTTAAAATGAGGGTTCAGCAGTTTTCCTATGTATGAGAGGCACAGCAAATACTAAGAGTAACTGTAAGGGCATATGATGAATTTCCTGAGAAGTTACAAGTAAACCTATCAACTGATTCATTAAATAAAATTGTTCTTAAATATGGGCTCTTTAAGAAACTTGACACTTTGGGTTTGATCTTTTGTTTGTTTCTATAGCCTCACTAATGGATTAATCCAGATTTTCATTCTACTTAAAGATCACAAAAACCTTGCACTGACAGTATGTGAATATTTTTCCAAGAATTTTTTTCCTGCTATGAAACTTCTTATGAAAAAAAATCCCTTCAAAAAAACCACGGTGCTTAATTTATTCCTTCAGATGATGCTACAAATGGAGCTTTCAAGACACCTGAGATGCCCACAACTAGAATGGTCCTTTCAAAATATTCATCACTTCACACTGGGACTCTCAGTAGACATTAGAGCCTCCACCGTCTTTCAACAGGGACACTTGGCTTCACTTCTGTTGGAAACAGAGGGAAGCAGCTGCTGCTCTGAATGACAAAACTCTAACTGTGAGCAGTGGTATCAGCCCCACTGAGAACTGCCTTGTTGTGATGTCGTGGGAAAGGAAAAATATTTTCTTGATCATCATTTAAAGCTAATCTGACAACACAAACATTCAGAGGCTTTGATTATTGAATGAGCTCATTACAGCAAAAGGAGAAGATAGCATTAAACCATTTAGGCATGTAGTACAGGTGTAATTACTTGGGATACAGGAGGTAGTAATATACGCTATTTCGAATCAGTACGCAAAGGATGCAACTGCTGTACACGGACCCTGCTGAAGGTAATGACATGATTATGACAGCGCCTATATAATTTTCAGCAATGTAATATTGCATGTCTATTCATCCCCTTCTGCTAAGAATGTCGAAGCACTTGATGACTTCAGTGAATTAAGAATCGCCTTCTGTTCAAGACAGGAAAGTATTTTCAGGCTAGATTCAGTTCTTTCTGACAGTAGAGTAAATGGGGAGAATTTTTGCTTGGTTCGATGGATTTAATCTCAGAGATCTGTTGCACTATTAAGATTATCAAGGAAGGAGAATCTGAGCATATAATGGTTCAACAATGGCATTATTTCTGTCAGTGTAATGATAATGCAGCTTGAAACTTGATAACACAACTTTAAGCTGTAGGCTAATCACCCGTTAGAGTTAGAAAGTGTTTGTTCCATCCCTGCATAGAGATCTACACACTTGGCTGGCAGAGGGTTTGGTCACCTTTCCCAGAATATTTATGTTTTGACCACTATTTGGGTAACATACTGGAGACAGACGGATCAGCAAGTCCCGTGTACAGCAAACCCCATGTACAAAGAGAATGTATCCTATATTTAGACCGTATATACTTCTGCAAGAAAAACAGTTCCCGCGGCACAGTTATGCACAGAAACAATTTTATAAGGTTGTCCACATCCTAAGACAGTATCTGTTTAGATTGCAGGGTTGTGGAGTGTTTCTCCTGTGTCAGAACTCAGCTGTACCTCAGAGCAGCTGTGACCTGGAAACACAGTGTTATGTATGTAACATGTTTTTTTTTTAAAGAAGAAAGGAATGGCTGTGGGTTAAAGTTTGTTCTCTAAGGGCTACTTTTGGATTTGTCACAGTGAGATAATAAAAAAAAATTTGGAGATCTAGAAAGGAAAGTCGAGAGAACGTGAGGTATGCAGTGCCTCAGGGAAATGAATGGCATGTAATTAGTATAGTACACCACTCCAAAAAGATAAAGTCATATGTCGTAAAGGTTATAAAGTCAAGGATGGGGAGAAAGGTTGGATCTTGGACTTGTAAGAGAGGGAAAAATGGGTTTCATCATATATTGGTGCATGTTGCTCATTTAGGCGTTCCAGTAATTTTCTTTCATCTCACAATATTTCACGATACTGACCTGTGATCTTAGGGCCAGGATAATGTGTCCGTTCTTAGCAAGCTTATTTCTCAAAGGTTAGTCTCCCCTGCTTAGATGTTTTTTAAATGGTACTTTTAAACATGGTTCTCTAAACAGCAGAACAATTAAAAAAAAAAGGGTACAGGAAGAACTCAAATATTTTCAAGATCACTTTTTTTTTCATTCTCATCTATTTTAAATCCTTTTAGAAGCAGTGTTTACAGCAACTATGCTTCAGAGACAGTGCTCTGGGCTAAAGTCAAAAGAAAAATAAGATGCCCTTCCTCTCACTCAGATTACCCAGCTGGGTAAACCCAACAGCTTTGGGACAGTAGTGATCAAACATTGGAAGCATCTGAGTAACAGCATGAACCCACTAGAATGGCTGTACTGTGGGAATCCGTTTGTACCTTGAAGCATGAAGACTACAGTACACACACTTGTTAGCCCATCTAGTATCACTATTGGTTCTGATCAAGTTTGTGAAAGACTCTCTCCTTCCTCTCTCTTTTAAGAAAGTGCTTATTTGAAATCATATTTTAAATTAAGTTGTCACTATAAATTGCAGAAACAGGGCAGCCTTGCCTAATGTTGGAGAAAGATAAAGAATCTGGCTTCCAAGCCCAGCTCAGCTAAAGATCTGTTGAGCATGTCTGGGCAAGTCACTCCACCTCTCTACTGTAGGACATATCTACAGAGTACAGTGTAGCCATACGTGGAGATATTTAAATGGAATGGGGTACTACTAGCCATAAAGTTGCATTCTCAGGAGACCAGTTCACTTTTGCAGATTGTCAGTTAGGATAGTATGGCTTTAGTGTCATCTCAGTGTCATTGCATTCGTGTACGTGGGCCTGATTATAAAGTGAGAGTGTTCATACACACCTGTCTCAAGACCAAATGGCTAAAATGCTCATCAGTAGGAAAAAATGTCTGTAGACATTAGGATGAATGGCTTATAGAGGAAAGGCAGAGTTACTGCCATATGAACGCTGGTAGTAATAGACTTCCTTTGCTGCTATCCAAACATACAAAGAATGGTAGGAAATCTAAGCTGAAAAGGCTAAGAAGTCTCCTTCAAGAGTGCTGTAAAATAAGGAGTTTTGAAAGATATGAAGGGATTTATGGTACCATTTGTGCTGACTGGAATATGGCTTGCAGCCAGCCCTGAGCTTCAGATCAAGTAAGTGACGATCATTATATTGTGTATAGCAATTTGAGGACCTGAAAGAAGACAGAACAGCTATGTTTCTCTTAAACCAAAACCAGACTCTGGAGAAAATGGAGAAAGGGGGTGGAAGATGAGGCCTTATTATATTGTAAAAACTGAAGGAACTAAAATGAGCCCCAAAGATACAGGCACATCAAGTATTGAGAGCAATACTTCATTGCTGGTAAAACACATGGCATTTTCTCAGCCACAGTGGGTAGGCCATTCTGACTAATACCAGAGACTGAACTTGTCTGTGGGTGTGTTTTATGGTATATATCTTACAGCTCCACTAAGAGAAGAATTCAAAGTGAAAATACTGTTAAGGCTAGAAACATTGTGAAGGGAACTAAGATAATTTTAATTATGTCAGGCAGAATAATAAACCTAAATAGACTGCTTACAGCAATAGTCCCATACCTGTGGCTTAATAATAACCTTTGCCTGCCAAACTTTTATATATTGCTTGTGACCACAGAAAGATGCTGTCAAGCTGCAAATTGATGGGGATGGCAGAGTATAACATTGTACAGAGGGCATTACATCGCCACTGCTGTTGCCCTTGAATCAGTGAAAATGGAGGGCACTGGTGTATGGTTGCAAGAGCAGAAAGTAAATGTGTGTGGGGAAAAAAAAGAAATTCTGTGTGATCAGGTAAAGGAAGACAATGTTTAAAGAGAAAAGTGATGTGATATTAGAATAATGGCTGTAACTTATAAAAAACAGACAAGCTCTCAGACATGCTATAGCTTCTGCAAACTTATATAAGTTATCAGGACAGTGAATATCAGAGCCCTCATTCACTGGGAATTGTACAAAATTATACCTTATGAAAGACTAATTCTTGTTTTGCCAGGCAGATCCCCCAGTCTTAACAATTTTAGATGTGTGCGGAAGGGAGTGGTAGAGATGAAAACAACTTCAAAATCCATCTAAACTACACCAAACTAAGTTTAGATGCATACATTTCACATTGCCTATCCATCCATCTTCAGGTTATTCTGCTTTCATGATAAAAATGGGACTGACACGCAGTGCTATTTTGTGTTTAATCTCTTACCCGTGAGATTGTCAAACTTGGATGCAAGAAAGAAACAGAAGTAAATGTCATTACATGGGAGGGTAAAGGGAATTGTTTCACTGGGACATGAACAGGATTTTTTCCACCAAGCCACTACTAAGGCAACATGTTTTCTCCATGTCTTTTCACCAACTCATTTCACCATGACATCATAGCCAAAGTTTATGTCCATTCAGAAGCCTGCGAGCAAAGGCTAAAGCATGGGCAGTGGCATTGCTAGCTGCGTCAGCCTTCTATGCCAAAACATAACGCATGGTAATTCTTTCTCATCCCCAAACACAGCTCCTCCTGCCCTGTCCATTTAGTAACAACTCAGTCATGTTATGGACCTTTCTTCTCCAGATGAAGACAAATGTGACAGCTTCTCCTGATGCTGCTGAAGAGTTTACATTTATTTTTCAAATAATTTTTTTTTTCTGATAGGGTGTTATTAAATAATGTCTTAGATACTGATGCCCTTTTGCTCACAGGTTAACTGCAAGACAAGTCAAGCATTAAGAACTTTCTCTATGAACACAAACACATGTGAAACACACAAAGACCTTGCCGTACTGCTCTGTAGCACTCCATTCTAAACACGTCTCCTAACAATGCTACGTATTTTGCTTACAGTACATCAAAAAGCTTTACCAGAACATTGAAAAGCAATTGAGGGGAAATTACATTAATGCCGGGTCCCTTGAGACCCCACCAAATTCCTCAGCAGACACCAAAAGGAGGGTCAATGATGATGCCAGATCTACAGTTGCCAGAAGCAATTTTCTTTTTAGGCACCTTGCATAGTCGGTATGATCACACTGCGTGTCTTGGAGACACAATAGTCTGATCTCTGTCAGAGCAACCTTAAAGTTTCAGGGAAAACGGGGTATATCTTCGTTTTGTGCTTCTGACTGAAAAAAAAATTACCCATTCATTATTTTCTTTGCTCTGTTCCAAAAATACCCTCCTTCTGAGCCCAGTCATGATCCCCCATTGACAAGGAGAAAAACTTGATGCACCTGCAGTGGAAATGAAAACACACTAAATATTGAGCCTTGCAGCTAATACTTTACTTGTTTAACTCTGCAGAAAATGTGATGCTAATTTAGCATTTACCCTTAGAACTCCATAGTGAAAGAAGCAAGGAGCTGAGCAGATCTGTACCTTTGAGGCAGGTGGTTGCACTCTGCTGTTTCAGGATCTGTGTGGAGCCCAAGCAGTGGGGAACGGCACAAGTCTCATAACAAGATAATCAACTCGCCTCCTGTCTTCAGCGCAAGTGCTCAGCAAGGGCTGAAGTCTGAGGAGCCATGCAAGACACACAAGTCTTTGCCACGGCATCTTTGCCTCTCCCTCGTGAAGCGCAGCCAATCAACCCGGCAGGATGCAAACCGCAGACCACGCAGGAACTCACAGGCAAGGTAGCTTGCTGAGCTGGGTGTGGGACTCAACGTAGTGTGGTTTTACTCTCTTACTGCAAGGGTTACAGCTGCTCTAGAGCAGCCTCATTAAATGCTACAGCTGTTTGCTGCTCCAGCTGCCTATCGTATACTGGGGCACCCTATAACTCAGTTATTTAACATGTCTGTCTGGAAAGCACCAGTCCCTTTGGACACAATCAGCGATCCCTAGGAGCAAGCCATCAAAAGTCTCCTGAAAAGTGCTCTCTTCTCTAATATAGGGTGACAGCAGTGGTCATAAGCTATCAGCATTTGAACTTGTGGAGTACCTCTCCCGCCATACATCCCATTTGACGTGACAGAGTCCATGGTGCATATGCACAGTGCAACCACATATGAAGATATACTTCTGTCTCTACAAGCAAACGTAGGCAGATACAAAGACTGTCTTGTGCCCATATAGGCACAGGCCAAGAGGGAGTTGGTATAAGAAAGAGTCCCAGATTTCATCAGATTCTGTGATTAGTGTGAACTGGGAGCTGTCTTCATGCTGTGAGAAAAGCAGTATGAAAATCTTATTCTTATAGGAACACAGAAAAGGCACATCTGTCTCTTCAGTTGCATCAGTTTAGTCACTAGCAGGGATGCATCACAGGAGGACGGTGGCCTGGACAGCGTCACTGTCATCTACCCACAGCTGGGATGATTTATCTGGTCAACACCTGTGCTATGGCTCTTTCAGATGGCAAAATATTTATGGACCACATAGATGCTGTTAAAAAACCCTCATAATTAAGGCTTTCTCCTCAGGTGAGTAAAGGCTGAAAAGACTCTGCTGGGTGAGGCATGGAGGAGTGATTGATAGTCCCTTTGAATGCAAGGACCCTATGGGGGAAGGGAGGTCTGGTTGATAGTATTCTGATTGGATTAGGAGATTAAGGTGAGGGAGGGTTTTTGCAGGTGATAAGTAGCAGTTTGGATCTCCTCAGGAAAAGGAGAGCAAGAGTCACCTCTGCCCCACACTGTCAGTGCTGGGGCTTGGCTTCCCAAAAGGCTGTTTTCCTTCTATCTTTTCTTCCTTGTCCTCAGAACTCCAGTTTTCCTTCCTGCTAGGGCCAGCCAGGCCCCTGTGGGAGAAGAGACGTGGGTGATTGGAAACTGTTTGCTACTGGAGAGAGTCCCCTTAGGAAATGCAGTCTTTGCCCTGGCCCATGGGCTGCCCTGTGCTGTGCCCGCAGCAGTTAGCATCAGGCATTTCAGAGAAAAGAAAAAAGGAATTAACATCAAGTGGAATTTCTCCCTGCAGCCATCACTTTAAGACCACTTAAAATCATAGCCTAAAAACATAATCTAAATTCTGTCATATAGATGGTAAACCAGGAAGGGACCATTTGCCACAGCTGAAATAGAGTTAGAAATTACCGAATTCGTGAGTCCTTGAGATCCATGTACCCTGATTTCTTGAAGCTACTTTTCTTAACTTTGTGCCAGTTTGAGAATCTGGGTGGGATTCGGTTTCCTTGACTATGGTTGGGAGCCTGGCTAAATGGTCCGTGCCTTTTCCAGACAAATGCTCAAAAACAGCAGAAAAAAGATGTTTTAACTCCTAATTATTGTTGACTTTGAATAACAACCAGCAAGGTTGCTCAAATTCAATCTGTGTCCCTAAAAAGACCAGGTGTTAAATCCAGAATTGGGCAAAATTTTATCAATAATATTGAAATTTTTAATCTTCACAAGTATTCTTAATGATATTTTTGTCGAAAAAGCCACAGAGAAGGATTAATCTGTTTTAATTTCTATTAAATTACTCTTTTGCCATTTTAATAGTTTAAATACTTCCAATATGAAATGTTGTGATTTTTCATCTTAAAACATTTTTTATCTCAAAAAGGTACTTTGTATTAAAAGGTAAAAACATTTTAACCAAAACAAAAAAAAATTGGGGGCAAAACACAACTTTCCATCTGGCCTAAAGTAAAATACTCTCAACTATGCAGCAAAAATATTTTTGTTTTGCATTGGAGATTCAATCTTCAAGTCAGTTGTATATGTGGCATTGTAGAACTAATCACACAATAATTCACTCAGGAACAGAGGCACAGAACGCAAGATTCAAATGCTGATGTCTTGTGCACTAATACTACAACCTAAACAGTGTTCAACTTCATTTTTATGACATGGTGTGTCTGACATTAACTAAGAAACAAAAGCAAAAGACAGGAAATTCATGCATGGCTACATCCAGGCTTTAGGTCTTTATAGACTCAACGGCTCAGTTTGAATATTATTCAAATATGAACTTCTACCAAATTTTACATTTCAGGTTGGTGGTTTTTTCTGTTTCCATGGGGGTTTTTTTGTGTTAGTTGGTTGTTTCATTGGAGCATGACACAGCATTTTATAGCATTGTAGGCTAAAAGGTTTGTTTTAGTTATGATTCAACAATATTGACGTATTTTATCCCTAGCACGTCCTAGCATTTTAGTGCCTTAGAGTACTGGATAAATGACTACATCTGAGCATTAAAAGTATATGATTTGTCTATGTAGAAGTCTTGTGTGGTATTGGCCCCAAAATTCTCGTAATACCACATCCCTGTAGCACATTCTTTTACACCTCTGAAATGTTCCTGAGCTCCTGAAGTGAAGAGGAAGTGTGTACTAATGTTGTTCAATGTGTTCTTTTTCTGCGTGGATGGAACTTCAAGTTGTTACTCTCGAACTTTTCACTATTTACTAAAACCAAAGAAACAGAAGAAAGCATGGCATGCTCTGCTCATTGAGAACACACTTCATAAAAATAAATAAATATATCTTAGACCTACAAAAATCAAACCAAACGGGGACCCAGCTAAGGAAACCATGAGTACCCAGTTTTCTGTTAAAGCAAGTTGTGATTGCAGGAGGGTTATCTAGTCGACTTGGAAAACAGCAAATCCGTGTATGCTGGCTGCCATATGACCAGTGTCACAGTGCAGCTCTGACATACAGAGAGAGAAACATACAAAGGCAAAAGAGGAATCTCATGATTGAAGTTTTTAATAGCTTCATTGAAACACATGATAAAATCAGTTTCTCTCAGCAGGAGAGAGACAGATAAAAATGGACTCCATTTGAAGCGCAAACAACAGAGAGACACGGGGAGTTGTAAAACATACAGCACTCTCCTCATAAAGATCCCACTTTCTCTCAGTTCCAAGTGTTTGCAACTGTCTCTCCCTGTGAAATCTTAATTAAACCAATATATTTCCCATCTAAGCCATCTGAAGATGTGTGTAGTTTGATAAAAAGGTTAATTAGCTCTATTCTTTAAAAAATTAAAAAGGTACCATTTTGATCTTTTGCTTGATATTCATGCCTATCCATCCTTGCATTAAAAACACTCCTCAGCCTGGACAGTGGTAGCTAGAGGACAGGAAAAGCATGCTTTTAAGTGGGGTGGTGGGAGGGGGCTCAGATGGAAACCAAACATTTACTATGAATTTCAATGTGTTTTACCTTTTGTGCTCGGAACGTGTATTACAGATTTGTTTTCCTTTTTGAGGCTGGGTGTTTCTCAGGGCTTGAAATCAAATTGATAGATGATGAAGGCGGACCTTTCTCTGGCGTCGCAGCTGGGAATTGCACAGAAATCTACCCAGCCTAATGCTAACTAATAAAAGGAAGGGAGGGGAACAGGAACATCTCATAAAGCTGTGAAATGACAATTCATAAGCATAATTTAAATCATTTGGAAGCTGCATTCCCTTTTTATGCTATTACTGCATTCACTAAAACGCACCTCCTATTGAGTATGCCAGCTGTGAAAGCTGACAGATCCAAGCTGATCAGCCTGGAAACACTGTTGTTACAGTTTAGCAGAGCAATTCACAGACAAATGGAAACTCTTCTTTTAATTCCTTCACCTCACTGCTCTTGTTTAGAGCCTTTCAACGATTCTGTAGACAGAAGGGTTGCAGTAGATTGACATGAGACATTCCCTTCCCTTCTCCCTAGTTGCAGATATTGTCCTTTTGCTGTAACATAACTTTCACTGGATCTGACATTTGCATTTGGATCTTGTTAGAGGTGTGATCAAAATGCTAGATACAGTAGCACAATAAATCAACTGAATCCATGGTTTAATAGTAGAAGGTGTTAGGATAACTTTAAACAACCTTACTGAAAAATAAAAATACCCATTTATTCTTTTACTTGCTTCTGCTCTCCGTGTTCTTGATAGACTTTTCATTGTTTAACACCTGAATATACCTGAAATGAAATAACCTATACCTTTCAAAGCACCTAATTATCATGGCATATGTTACTGAGTAGAGCCAAGTTACTTTCTTTCTAGTTTTGTCTAACTGTAGTCTCTCCAAGAGGAGAGGGGCTAGGCATATTTTCTGTATTTATTCCTTGTCTCTGTCATCGTGGTTGTATTTTTGGTTAAGGACAGTTGAATGGAATAAAAAGGTTTTTGCAGAAAGCAGTCTCTTCTATCTTCCTGTTCTTTAATTTTGCTACCATGGAATCCCAGTGTTGGCTGTCTTACGCAGATGAGAAATGGAGAATGAAATTATTTCTGTCTCTGCCTCTTTCTCCAGAATTTTAAGTGAATCATATCATTTTTGAGCTGTTACATTTGCAGAACTGTGTTGAGTTTTCTGATTTGGAGAACAGAATAAGCACCATGAGAAATATCTGGCATCACTTACTGACTCGATGCAAAATAACTTTTTTTTTTCCTATGGCACTCAAGAGGCACATGAAGAACTTCATGAAAAATTATTCTGAGTCCAAAGTAAAAGTCAGACAAGCAACCTCTAGTGATCCTGGGCACCACCCGAGTTCAGTAACGTGAGCGAGTGAACCAGTGCAGTTTCTTTTTCTGAGATTAAGGGCGTGGTATGCTACAGGATGAGTGACTGCAGAAAGAACCGGAGGCATGTGTGTAAGTGCCTCATATGGTTGGATTATTTTAACAATAATGGGTTTGAGAAAGTCAGAAACCATTGTCAACAGGGTTTCTTCAACACTGAGACATTGAAGAATTTTCATTACCTGGATAACACTAGAAGGAATCAAGGATGATTTGAAAAGGCCTCTCAACTAAAGTTAGGAAGTTTGGGGGTGATTGTTTAAACTAATTGCTCAAGGAAAAAGAGTAAATAACTACAGCTGCACAAATAAAGCAGTGAGTATGGAAACCCAACTTATCCATGTTATTTTCTGAACACACACCTCCCCCCCCCAACTTAAAAGTACCAACACTTTTATAAATAAGAACTTAGTAAAAATTACATCACTGCTGACTTCAGGCTTACATATCAGTGGAAATGTTTTTGAATATAAAGACAAATGAGCTGAAATGCCAAAAATTGAAAAGAAATTAGCATCCGCTTGGTATTTCTGAAAATTAGTGGCTTGAAAATAAGCAAGACAAACTAATATTTCCTGGCTCTAAAATACATATTAAAATAGATTGGGGTTTATATTGCTCACTTATAGCTACATTTTTCTAGATTAACGAAGGGAATTGCACTGGAAAAGACAGGCAGAATCTCTGTATACAAATTCCTAGTTATATGAGTACTAATATGAGAATAGAGTAATTAACATGGCTGCTTAGTGCTATAATAGCCCTGACAAGTTACTAAGCAGTACCCCAGGTGTATGTCAGCTAGGAAACAAGTGCTGAAGCAGTGCCAGCACGTTTGGTCCTTCTGCAGTTCTGATAGTTGCCAAAGGTACAAAAGTTGGTTTTGAAGCAAGTGTGATTTTGCCAAGAAATACTAAAGATGCCATAATGCACATAAGAGCACTACAGTAGTGTACAGGGAGAGGCAAAAAGCCCATCTGGCCAAGTATCCGCTAGCTGAGAGTGCCAATATGATTTACTTGCAGAAAATGGGCAGGAAGAAAAGAAACTAAATGAGCCTTCTCTTGATATTCCTTCCAGAAATTGTTCCTTGCAACAGTCTAGGGCCTTGTTGAGCCAAAGATTGAACAATTATATTTAAGAGACACTTATTTTCTGTAAATTTATCTGTTTGTATTTTTGCCCTTCATTAAACTCAGTGGCAATAAATGTCACAATTTACTTAATGCACAGTGTAGAAGAATATTTCCTTCATTTTTGTTTAAAACTACTACCTGGTAATTTTGACAATACAGATTTGTTACTCTTGGAGAAGTTAGGTTATGCTAACTTAACAGATGTGAGGTCAGTAGTCCAATGAAATTCTCATTTAAATACTTGGTGTTTACTACTAAAACATCTTTGCCATTGACATTTAAGTAACTACTTCTATTTCATAATTAGTCAAATTGGTTGAGAAACTTCATAGTTTAGGAAACCTGTAACAGCATATAAAAGCTGTCACCTTTATTTTTAATATCATCTTCAGACATTGTTTTTAGCTCTCAACGTGGAAGACTTCCTTGATAATTACTAGCATCTTTGTAGTGAAAATAAATGGAAATGCCAATCAATTCATAGTAGAAAAGTATCTACACTACAAAAACGATTATCCAGTTCATATCAACTATTCTACCTGTTGGCAGTCCCTGTAGAGAACCTGAATGCAAGAGAAGCCATGGAAAGTGAACTTCCTATTGTTCATCCTATTGCAGAGTGTTTGTTCTTGAACATTACTGACGCATGTATGGAAGAGTCATGTCCTATTCTTGCCCATATGATAACTGGTATCTACTAAGTAGGGGAATTGTGTATTTTAGATATTGTCATCTGGCATGTTATATGAGTCCAAATTTTGAAAACTACTTATTCTAAGGTAAAGAAAGTATCACGCATAAGCAGAGCACGGGAATTCTCATTCAAAAAGAAATCAAGGTAGCTGTTGCCTCTATTTTCTATATGATAGACTTTTAAAATTTTAACTTAAATACCCTGGTGCAATTATCAAAAAGTCAAAGTCAGAGGAACAATCTTTTCCCTTCCTCCTCTTCACTGAAAATACAGCACTCTCAATTAGCACAAAGGGTTATTTACATATGACACAGAATCGCTCATCAAGTCAATTTAAATTCTGGGGAACAAATAGATGGATTACAGTATTATGTATAAAACTTATTCCTGCTGTAGTGATCCATGAAATTGCAGTTAATTTTGCTGAAATGGACCATTATATTTTTAAGTGGAAGTGAAAGAAAATGAGAAAGAGGAGTTAAAACTGTGAGGAACCGAACTTCAAATACAAGATTAAATTATTAGGAGGAATGTAGCACTGCTGGGAACAGCATGAGCTGCTAGATGAAGCCACTGACCTGTTGGCTTTCAGTCACAACCAAGTATCTGCCTTGCCATAGTAAATTAGATGAATTATTGGTAGCGATGGGCCTGTCACATTGCGCATTCCTGTCCCCAAGTGATCTATGTGAAAGTGAATTCCCGCTGATACAAGCTCCACGTAGCAACTATTGGCTCTGAGGTGCCAACAGCATGCATCTGTTCTGTGCAATGAAATAATTGCATTGTGACACTTCTATAGTACAGCTGTGCATAATGATTTTGCTTGATTTTATATTGATAGATGAGATAAATTCAAGACTGTTCAATGTTTGTACAAAAATCTGGGGGCTGTGAGATTAGACTAAGCAAAACTCCTAACTGTACCATAAGAATTTGCATTTCAATGCCTTTTTATTTCCTCTCTGAGCAAAAGATGGGGTGTCTTTCCTATCGTCATTGCTTAACTTGAAAGTACTATGTGGTTTAATGTGGTTTCAGAACAAGTCAGGAAACCAAATACCATTTGGTCACTCAGTTCGAAGAGGTGTGCACTCAGGTGAAGAACTATTGCACTTCACCTGAGTTCTGATAACTGACAATACATGCATTCTTACTGCATCCCATTTGTGAAGTAAAATATCTCCATTTCAAAAGCCCTCTGGAAAATAATTTGAAAGCCCTGTACTCATCAATGACCAGAAGTAACCACCTCCACTACCAGCTGCAACTCCAATTCATTTGTCCACCAGGTCTGTTTAGGACACCCCAGGCCAATTCGTTTGTCCATCAGGTCTATTTAGGACACTATGGGGAGACTAAAGGCTTTATCACATTCAGTGCATGACAAAGAATGAAAGAGAACATGACAGGCAGAAGAGGATCTTAGTACTGAATTTTCAGGTTTCTAATCCTAAGAGAGGGGAACGCAGAGGTATTTCAGTGTCTGCAACCTGTCTCTTGAGGCATTCTGCTGCATATGTTAACGTCCCTGCGCAGCATGCCCAAAACAGGAAAGTTCTGCCTTATCTTTCCTTTCCTGTGGTTCCAGACAGCATCATAAGTAATATGACAAACAAGCATCAAGATAACTAAAACATAGCTAGATGTTGTACCTCCTGTATTTTGCTGTCCCCTAAGAGGGCTACTATCAAAGGCTGTTCACCAACATTGTATTTCTCTCAGCTCCTACTAGAATTTCCCAGTTCAAACTTCAACCTAAACAGCTCAAACTTAAATATTAAGAATGTAAGTGCTAAAAGTTTAGTTGATTAAAAACAAAAAAGTATGCATGCTAAAAAAAGCTACCTGATATGAAAAAAAAAAAAAGAGTTAAAAATCCATACAATGCAAGAAGTAAAACCTATAGGTCAATGGTTTTAGAAGAAAAGAAAAACGGAACTAATGGGTCTGTTGTAGTTATGTCTTGTGTAGTGACAAATAGCATTGTATTGCGGGTGTTAAGCAAACATTTCTCTGTCTCAGTCATTATTTTGTATAACTTGGTTTGACCCAAAAGTTTTAATCAAAACTGGAATAGCAGGATTTATTGATAGCTGATTTTAAAATAACTGGACAGAAAGTGCATTGGGATCCCACAACCAGGAAAACAAAGAATTGCTTTGGGTCAAGACTGAGGTACCTGTGCAGAACCAGGAATAGAGCATCAGTAGGATGTTTTGGGTTTGCTTAGCAAGGTTTTGGTAGTGGTGGTGGGACTGCAGCGGTGGCTTCTGTGAGAAGCTGCTAGAACCTTCCCCTAGGTCCAACAGAGCCAATACCAGCTGGCTCAAGGACAAACCCACTGCTGACCAAGGCCAAGCCAATTGGTGACAGTGGCAACACCTGTCCGATAACATATTTAAGAAGTTAAAAAAAACCACTGAGTGCCAGACTTTTGCCAACAGAGGAAGGAGTGAGAAGATGTAAGAAGCTTTGCAAACACTGAAGTCAGTGGAGGAGTGCAAAGAGGTGCTTCAGGCATCAGAGCAGAGATTCCCCTGCAGCCTGTGTAGAAGACCCTGGTGAAGCAGGCTGTCCCCCTGTAGCCCATGTAAGATGATGGGAAGTAGAAATTCTACCTTCAGCCCATGGAGGACCATGTGGTGAAGCAGGTGGAGACACCTGAATGAGGCTATGACCTGGTGGGAAGCTGGGAGCAGGCTCCCAGCAGGACTGCAGCTCTTGAAGAGAGGAACCTATGCCAGCACAGGTTTGCTGGCAGGACTTGTGAACTCATGGGAGACCACACTGGAGCAGTCAGTTCCTGAAGTTCTGTACCCCATGGAAGCTACATTGGGGCATTTAGTGAAGAACTGAAGCCCCTGTGGAGAGGACTCACATCGGAGCAGTTTGTGGAGGACTGTCTCCCATGAAAGGAACCCCACGATGGAGCAGAGGAGTGTGAGGAGTCCTCCCCCTGAGGAGGAAGGAGTGGCAGAAACAATGCATGTTGAGCTGACAGCAAACCCCATTCTTAGTCCCCCATGCAACTCAGGGGGAGGAGGTAATCAGGAATAAGTAAAACCTGGGAAGAAAGAAAGGGTGTGAGAAGGTGTTTTCAGATTTAGTTTTATTTCTCACTATCCTACTCTATTTTGATTGGGTAATAAATTAGATTAATTTTATTCCATGTTGAATCTGTTTTGCCCATGACATTAATTGCTGAATGGTTTTTCCTTGTTCTTATCTTGAATTGTAAGCTTTTCATTATATTTCCTCTCCCCTGTCCAGCTGAGAAAGGGAGCAGCTTTGGTGGACATCTGGCCTCCAACCAGGGTTAAACCACACAGGGGAACAGGTAATCAGTTTGATGGACTCTTGTTCAAGCTGTGCAATAACATTGGGACTTAAAAGTGCAGAGACCAATACTAAAAGAACAGGCACATTGTAGAATCTGTAGATGAAATGCTATGGATAGGTGGTTAGAGATCAATAGAGTAGTTACAGTAGATTTGTAATACATCTTTCTTTATGCTTCATCCCAGCTACAGATGTATTGCATAATTCAGAGACTACTGGTATTCACACAAACTATATTAGATATATAGGTAAAAAGAGAAATTAATTATTTGGAGTTTAGGCAGAATTCAAAAAAGTCCTGCACTTTCCAGGTGAGTCACTGTTTTCAGAATAAAATGTCAGATGATAACCACTGTGAAATAATATGGGAATAAGATGAGTGAATGCTAGTGTTAACTAAGTCAGTATGGCTCAGTGCCACAAAGCAAAGAGAAATTTGCCCACTGGTAGCATATTTTCAGTTATTTTTGCACAGCTTTTACATATATCAGATATTACAGAGGTCTAAAAAACATCAAGGCTATTTATTCATGAGTAAATAATTCTACATAACATTTAAACTATAAAATGAAATGAGGGGAAAGTTGTGAATAATTAATATTGCCAGGAGTTAATTTTGTTCAGATAATCCTCTAAAATGCTGTAAATTTCATTTAAGATGAAGTCGCAGCAGGAAACTTTGCTAAAGAAAACAGTGTTTAATATCAGAAAAAATCTAATCAGAATGTTTGGCTTGTTTTCCTAAGTCTTAAATGCCAGATATTGAATACAAAGTTACAGGACATGACTATTCAAGTTGACATACCGTCCAAACCAACCAAAGTCACTGTGTACAGCATTTAGTTTGTTGCTGCACCTTTCACCCTCACCCATCAGTCCTAAATATTTTTGCATTTTAGATGCAGTCAATATAACATAAATGATATCATCTTGTCTAGTTTCACCAAGAGAAAAATAGAAGTGCTGCAATTTTTGGACAGGATGACAACAAATCTTGTATGATGTGACAAACTCATTTCAAACAGACGGAAGATTATATCTGCTTTTATTGGTGGGGGTGTATGGTCTACTTGCTGCAGCTAGTGTGGAGAGAAAGTATATGAAGTCCTTCCAAGGAGTTCCTCTGCAATAGCATCTAAGATTTTCAGTACAGCAAATCCAGGTGCAGAATAGCAGGAGGCAACTCCATGTTTATGTCAGCTCTAGCGTATGGTCAACAGTTGGCAGGCATGCTGTGTTTAGGCGTTGTAAGGTCTTCAAACACAGCTTAATGTTTCCATACCATATGTACTGTAATATCTAATCACCATGGGAGTAGAGTCTAGTGTTTCAGCACAATTTATTTGTTGGCTGATAACAAACCAGCTAAGACTCAAAATGCTATATGTTACTAGCATTTTTTTTTAAAGCAGGACAGAGAAAACCACTACAATCTGCAACTCTTCTTGCTTTCTACCTCCCAAGCTTGCTTTCTGCTTTTGACCAGACAGGAGATGTACTCTTCCCCCTCTTCCAGAAAAAAATATTTTTAGACATATAGTTTCAACGACCAGTTTAATATTTGGAACACTGTATAACTCCTAACTGAGGAAACTTCAGAAATTAATTTTCTATGCAAGATTAAATCATCCTGATAGAAAAATATTTCCTAACAGCTTATGTTGTTTGGGTCTGTTTTATTACATTCCAGTAGTTTCATATTGCAATGTTAGCTTCAAACAGACTTGCATGGGAATCACCAAAATCTTTGATAGGATTAGATTTTTTTTTTCCACACTAAATTCTGTTTACACTTAACTGGGGAAAAATAATAATCATACCAAAACTAAGAAACTGGAGAATCAAGATGCCTCCAGTGTGTGCTCCACAATGTCTTCAAGAATATGTCTCTCTCATTCATAGCCCCATAATTTTTTCTTTTCAGAGCAAATTGATGCTGAAAGATACACCTATGTAAGTTCTTCACAACAGAGCAAAGGGAGTTATTTTTTCATTATGATTGCTATGACTATGTGTAATAATCCAAATATATATTCGGATTTCCAGAGGGAATCATACCATTCTTTCCGCTCAGCTATGCACTTGTGCAGGAAGTTGTACTCATGCAACACCAGTGGATAATCTAATAACTTTTAGAAAGATTAATTAAGGGGTTTTTTGCAGTGTAGCTCCCTTAATCTCATGGATGAAGCTCTAGGGAAAATTGCGCAGGAATCCATGTTGAGGAAGAGGAGAAAAGAAGGGAACTTGTGACATTGCCCACTTTGGCAACTGCCAACCATTGGATACATTTGCTGTAGTAGGAAATCGCATCCTTTTACACAACTCTGGCAGTGATGAGACACTTGAAAGCATATGTAAATTGCACTGCATTTGCATCCACTCTAAGAACATTTTACATTGCCAGAACTACGTGAAAAACTATAGCACAAATAAAAAGACCACCTACATGCACGGTTGAATTCAGTTACCTGTAGCTTCCTTTGATCATCTGTTTCTATGGAAAATATGTGGGATATGGACAATTTTATTCTACTTACTGAGAAGTCCTAGAAGGCAGTGAATTTAAACTTTTTTGATCAATAGAGCCCTAAAAATTATACTGTTAATTTGCAGTCTTCTGCACAGAAAAAGTAAGCATAATGATAGTAGTCTTGTGTTTCTGAGCTCTCAGATTCCTTAGAAGCAGATGATGCAATCAGTAGATGTATGCTGAAAATTTGCACAAAAGTCTGAGAACCCTTTATTACAAATATGTTAATATAGCTAATAAAAATTGCATCAGCTCTCTTCAATTTTCTGCAGCAGTTACAATATGGATGTGGAAGTCCTAGCTTAACAAAGCTTAACCGGATTCGGTGGTTATAAAGACAATCTCACTGGCAGTAATGTAAAAGTTTTACCAGAGAGAATGCTTTTAGTTTTACAATCTTAGTAAAGTATGGTTAAAAGCTAAAGGAAAAAAACGAAGTGTGAAAACCTTTAAAAAGAACATAATTTTTGTTGTTCTTTATTTTTAAATATAAAAATTCCAGTTTAAAATCCCCTTGGAGCAGCAAAGAGGACTTCTTTTTCTTTTTGTATGTCAGCTATATCGGTATTTTATCAATCTAAAAGCCTTTAACTTCCTGTAACATAGGTGTTATATTCTTCACTCGCAGACTTACAAGTCTTCTAACTTTTCATAAAATGACCATATGTGGACAAAGCACAAAATACAGTCTCAGATTCTATTACAAGTAAAGGATCCTAGCTTTTTTAGACTGGCCTACCATCACAGATGCCCAGCAATGGTTAGTTTTATAGCATTCTATATGCCTTTAACCAAATCCCAAGAATAAAGGTAGATTTTCCTCACCATAACCAGAATGACACAGCCCTCTCCATCTGTTCTGGGGATGGTCTCTGATCAGCTTCTCTACTCTGGCCATGAACTATACCACCAGCCCTCCCTTATTACCTTCTTACCCTGATAGAAGATTGCATGGCTTTATGGCTGAGTCACTGCACTGGATACAGTCCTACATTATCATTTTTGTCACAGATTTCTTGTGTAGTTTTGGACAAATAATGTCTTAATTCCTCCGATGGGAAAGTGAGGCGAACACAGCTCAAGCTCATAAGGATATTCAGAAGATCAGTTGATTAGTCTTTGTGAGATACTGATATTAGAGAGCATATGCTTCAAAAAAGCCTGTAAATATATAGCGATCTTTGATTTCTGATCTTCCACAGCTTTTTTTTTTTTCATAAAAGCTTTC
>VZTU01009952.1:9391-20515 GCA_013400835.1 Zapornia atra
GGGGGGGGCGGGTTGGGAGTGGGGAGTGGCTCTTGGAGTAGGCAGCAGGCCCAGTGTCCATATCACAAAGTAGGATTATGATAGTTTCACTCTGCAATGAGATTGTCAAGTTTAGGAGAGAGCAGAAAGCCTAACCTGGGCTCTTGGCTGCACCAGTGTCAATCTGAGCTGCTGGCACAGGCAGTGAAATTCCGTGCAGCATTAGAGAGGCCGACATCACACAGAGCTTATTAACTGCTAATCTCAGCCAAACTGTGTGAAATACGTGTCCTGCCAATAGTTACAGCCTTCGCTTTCCCCTCCCATGATGGTGAATTATTTTATCCCCCAGGATAAAAAAAGGAAAAACCTACAAAATCAACCCAGGAAGAGAGAAGGGTACAGGGCACAGGGTTTGTCCCAGAGTCTGCTCACCAATTGGACCCACAGACTTTGATGATGGTGTTAAAGAGGGACACTGAAATCTATTCGTGAAGCCCTGTTCCGTTCTTACTCCACATTAATGAACAGCGTCTAAATTATTTAAGTAGATACTAGTGCGAAGTATTTAGCACTTACTTGTGGATAGATTATATTGGATTTTTTTATTATAGAAACAGCTGATAAGGAAGTACTCCCCAAAAAGAGATGGGGAAGTTGTGGGTATGAAGCTTACTAATGCAAATTTTCCCCAGGTTATCTTTATTCCTTTGTACCTGTTCCTCCTACTTTTCATGTCTCTGGGGAATTACATGGGTTAGGCTTTGATATGGCAGGGACTAGTCCAAAGTGTAGTTCTGTGGTTGTTGTCCAGCTTTTTTGTCTAATTATGAAAGGACAGATAAGGGTTTAATTTCAATCCATTTATAGAAAACAGAACATAGTATCTTAATCATATTTCTTCTCATGTGTTCTCCTCCTGAGGACAGCAGATGTGTTGCAAGATGTCATAACTTGCCTACAGCATGTAGACGCTCAACTTTTTCAATATAATGAAAGCAGCATCCAAAGCCTAATGGAACTTTCTCATATGGTAATATTCTCAATGTTTTGTGAGTTTCCATTAAAAAAATTACAGCATACATAGTGGAATTGCTATGCAGAACTTAGATCACGATGTATATATTGCATATCCCTGTGTATATAGCTTTTTATATACGGATTAATATATTGTTATTTTGACATAGATCTTTCCAGACAAAATTCCGATTTGCTGAACGCTAACCAGATTTCACACTATAGAAGCATTTCCCCCCCATCCCCTTCAATGTGTGAAAAAGTCAGTAGATTCAACTTACCCCAGGTGGGTGCTGCAGAACAGGGTAATCTGTGTGGAAGCAGAGTTTCCCAGTGGTGTAAGCCACGTTGTTAGCATCTGCTTTGTCTTGCACTTGCCAAGTTGGTCTTTATAATGAATGGGAAAAGAGAAAACATGTTAAAACAGCCAGCCAGCATGCCAGGCAGTGCACACCGAAACTCTGAACTCACAGTACAAAAGATTAATTCCATCTTTGAACTTCAAAATGTTGTAAATTATAAGGAAACAATGATTTAGCAGCGTGTGTGAAAAGAAGAAAGAAGCCCCATAAAAGAAGGCTTATTCTAGCAGTTGTGGATCCAAGCTAGAAAGAAAGTTAAGTGTGCCCAGGGACATCTGGCTCCAGGGTGGTATCTAGAAGAATGATGGTTTTCCAGTGGTGGTACTTTGCTGAATGCTGAGATCAGTTGAAAACACCAACCGAGAGGTATCTGCTGGGATTAAATCCTCAATACTGAGGCTTCTCAAATAAGGGAATGGAAGTTGGTCCATTTCTTTTAATCAACCTTCCATTTTTCTCTGTTGGATGAAGCAGATTAGGATTGAAATCTGGACTTGTTAAAGGCTATTTAACTTTCCCCAAAAATTGTTTTTAAAGCTTTATGATCGTAGAAAATATAGTGTATCCTTTATGGGGGGATGTCTCCTGTAACTTGAAGACTAAAAGGAAATGTCTTTGTAACTTCCCTTTCTCTGATGCTCTGAGAACTACCCCTGTTTATTTTGTTAGTTTCTGCCTTGAAACTTGACAAGTTTAGTAAGAAACTTTACTGACAATTGGAGGGAAAAAAACCCAGTCTTAGTTATATGAGAAAGACTTGAATGCATCATACTGTAGTGCAGTTAAGATCTCTTTCAAGTGACACGCCACGCCGGAGAATTTAAGACCAAGAACCACACGTTTTGTTTGTACAAAGTTCGCATGATCGAGGAGAGTCCCCAGCAGCTGCATGTTCCGGATCCAGACATGGATCTGGAAACACGTAGGTCACCAAACACAGTCCATGTAATCGCAAGAGCATAAGGGCTTTAAAAGAAAATGTGAAACTCATTTTCCCTTGTGAAATCCTACAGATGAAATATGTTTTCAGATGATGCGTGTCTACCATTACTTCTTAATAATCGTTTAAAAAGAAAGCAGGCTAAAAACATGCAGATCAAAAAAATTTTTATATATATATATAGAGTATGCAAACACGTTCGTTCTAGGAATGGTATTTAATACAGAAACTATGCAAAAGGCTCAAACTACACTTCTGAAATTGCCAGCAGGAAAACTCTCCCTGAATATTTGCAAATGTGTTTAACTGTCTGGGAGAAATAACTTTTAATATTCAGTACAGCACATATTCATCAGTACATGACTTTAGTCCTCAAGTATGATAATTTCAACCACACTTTTGTAGTTCCCAATTTTACAGCCAAAAACCAGCCCATTATGTCATCCTTGTCATTAGTGCTGGAGGTCGCTAGGTTCACTGTATCATTAATTTAACAGGCTCCAGTGTGACTTGATGGTCCTAAAACAATTTAACACATTTTAATGGTGGCATTTGTATGTAATATATACAAATTCTGGAATGGTGGTACTTTCTAAAATCGCTGTGTGGTTTTCCAAGAGCGGTTGGTGCTTTCGTGCTCTTAGGCTTTGCGAGGGGAGACTGGTCCACGGGAGCTTGCCTTCCACACAAGGGGCTTCAGTCAAAGCTCAGGTTACTGACTTGAAGTCAGCGACACTAACAGGGAGCTCATCACTGAATGCAAAAAAAAAAATCAACCTGACTTTGACAAAGTCTTAACAGAGCTTAAGTATCAACTCAGCCGTGGGGAGAGTGCACGGGGAGTGAGGGGAGAAAATGTGGGTAATGGTAGAGGACTCTGGGCCCTTAGGGAGAACAAAGCAGGGTGGAATGGTTTATGGGTTAGTAATTAGAGACATATTTCAACATCAGTTGCTCAGCTTGTTGGACAGAGGAGGAAATTTGGCACCAGGAAGGTGTAGAAATTTTTTGCATTAAGTGGCAATGTGGACTCAGTCTCCCTGAGCAGAAAATGAGCTTGTCTGCTACATCCTTAGTGCTGCCAAAGCTCTGCGCTAGGAACTGAAGCCACACTTCAATCACCTGGTCTTGCATTTTATTAAATTCTAAGTCTCATCCAGGAGAGATTTGGGACCCATGTCCTTCTCTTGCAGCTGAAGCCCTCTGGGAGGTGCAGATGCTTTGGCTAGTTCAGTGGGAGTGTTGTGTCCTTCTCTTGCAGCTGAAGCCCTCTGGGAGGTGCAGATGCTTTGGCTAGTTCAGTGGGAGTGTTGGGGCCCAAAGGAAGCCCTTTGTGTAGGACCAAGCCCTGGGCAAGGCTTCAGAACAGGAGAGGAACACGAGGTCTACGGCATGAGAAGATGGAGAAATGAATTGTGGTGTGACTGGAGACCTTGTTATTGTGGTTGTGCCTCCATAATGTAAAGGAAAAGGTTGATTTAAAAATTTGGAACCCCTTGTTACTATATGGCTGATATAGAGAAGTTTCCACTTTTTGCAGTAATGACATTTTAGGTAGCATGTACCAAACTGACATCCAGACAAGGAAAAGGGGTTTTGTTTTTCCATTTGTCAGGGTTGTACTCATTACAGCTACGTTTCAGTTTAAAATTCATGGCCCTGTTGAGGTAATGTTTTATTTGGCAAGCTTGCCAATTCTAAATTTATCCATTTATTTATAATATTTGGTAGGTCTTGTATTTGGCTGCTAGTGAAATAGCAGGGGAATTACCCAAAGTTATTATTTTATTACAGTTGTAAAAGCCATCTCAGAACTGGATGCCAGAAAGAAATGAACTTCTGTTTGAGTGGTGAAGAGATGGGCTGTAAAATGCTGCTCTAAGTCTGCTGTTAAAACTGAAGACTTGATGGAGTTTCTGCTACTGCAAGAAATATTTAATAGCCCCAAGGTCAGGCACTACAATAAATGTATCTGAAAATGAAACAGGTTAATATACTGTAGGAAAAGATGCTTTTCTCTTTCAGAATATTTTTAGGGGGGGTTCCAACTGTACATGGTAAAAAATAAGAAACCACTATAAAACACTTCAAAAACCCCCACAGAAATATTCTAAAATTAGCCAAATCCATTAGGGTTTTTTTTCCCAAGACTGCACATGATGAATTACACATTTAACAAACACTGGGGTATTAAGATGTGTGAATACAGCACTCTATTTTCTGATATGTTTAGTGTGTTACCACTTCATACACATCTGTATGAAAACATCTGAAACCAATTTCATGACCTAATTTTCTAAAAATACTTTATAGATAATTTCTTAAATCCCTACACCTCGAGATACAAAGTTGATGCGTGATCCTCTTTGTGTCACAGAATCACAGGATTCCAAGGTTGGAAAAGACCTTTAAGATCATCAAGTCCAACCGTTCCCATCCTATGCTAAACCATAGCCCTAAGTACCTCATCTACTCATCTGTTAAACACAGCCAGGGATGGAGACTCAATCCTCTCCCTGGGCAGCCTGTTCCAGGCCCTGACAACTCTTTCAGTGAAGAACTTTCTCCTAACATCTAATCTGACCCTGCCCTGGCGCAGCTTCGTGCCATTTCCCCTTGTCCTATCTCCTGTCACCTGGTTGAACAGACCATTGCCCACCTCTCTACACCCTCCCTCAGGTAGTTGTAGGTGGTGATAAGGTCTAGTATATTAGGATTTTCTCCCTTTTTTCTTTTTTCCCTTCAAGCAGAGCTCTTAAGGAAAGAAACGTGGCCTAACGAGTCAATTAAAAAAAACCCCGACCCCATCAATTTCCAAGCAGTAACCATTAACATCAGCAGGATGGCGATGAGAGCAGCTGATTGTGGACAGGAGGAAGGATGGCAGGAAGGATGCTCGGTTGATAGCTATGCAGCAAAATGCAGACCAACCCTTCTGGGAAGGTGCTAGGGGATTCGCTCTGTACAGCTTTTGCCATTAAAGAACCCCCTTGGAAGCAGAGATGAAAGGTAAGCCAATAGCCCCTCACCGTGCCCTGGGAAACCAGCACCCAGAAGCAGTGCATCTGCTCTGCCTGCAAACCGCACGCAGAAATACCTGCTTCGCCCTAATCGTGTGCAGAGGCATACTTAGCCCAACAACCTGGAGTAAATCTAACTGGCTCAGTTGGGATGATGTAAACCAGACTTCAAGACTTTCTCGTGCTACAGCTGTGTTTGAAAAGCACAAAAGAAAAAAGCAAAGCAAAACTAAACTATTCTAAGTATGCTTGCTTTTACATGCAGAATTTGTAGTCAGTTGGAAAACTCCTGTAACGTTGAAACTCTCTTTTGGCAGGCTAATAAATACAAGGATTAGCAAAGAGGTTCTGGAAAAGGGAGGAGACATATAGCCTTTTATCTCTCCTTTATTGTGAACCCCTAATACTTCAGAAAACATAAAAGTAAGGTTTAATCAGCCCCAATAGTAAATCTGATTTAAACAGTGAAAGAAGCTCTAACAATTACTTCTCAAGTAGTGTGGACCTTAATCTTATATGGAATATTAATGGATGGGAGGTTCTTTGCAGGATGTATTAAACCACTTAAAAATATAAATAAATATGATTATGAATATAAAAATATATCAGACTCAGTACTCATCCTGACAAATGGCATTTATTGAAATCACCTTTAAAGAGAGCAAAGAATTCAAGCTGACTTTAAGATGAAGCCTTTAATGATCATTACTGTATATAATTAATTGTATTCAGGAAGAGTCAGTGAGGGGCAAGACTGATGGTTTTTAATTGGAAAAAAGCCACATTCTAATGACAGAGCTGATAAACCAGCACGTCTCCCTAGAGCAGTGTGAATCCTGTTAGCTGAACTGAGGGAAGGGATGTACCTCCTGACAGTTCAACTGCATTTATACTGCAGCAGGCTTTCAGTCTCTGGACATGGCAGAGTTACCATAAAATGTGTGCTGCAGACAAAGCTTTAGGTAGCTGGATGTCATTTTAAACAGCAGTGATTAAGAGTTGAGGGAGAGTACCAAGCATGAAAGGTAGATGTTTTTTAATCTTACAGTGAAACATCAAAAACTTCTGAATGCCTTAGTGAAAAGCTTGTGACAGAATTCAGCAGATGGACAGGAGGTGAAAAAGTGGACTGCTGTGTCAAGAATGTTATTCCAGGTTTAAAGATTATTTTTAGTTTTAGGATCTTCTTCTAGATCCAGCCCTTCTTCCCTGAAACTTTTAGGAAAGCAACTAAAAGTTCTGTTGTAACTTGAGCACACATCTGTGGTATATGTTGAGGAGGTCGTATGGGGTTTTTTTGTTGTGCTTTGGGCTTTTTTTTTTCTCTCCCCTGATGTATTTTGGAGATCTTATATCTTTTCTTTCACTGATATGCTTAAACAACAAAATATTTTGATTTTTTGTTACCTGGGGCTTGCAATATTTATTCCTAACTCAAAATGCTTTTGCAGTTCTCTTGAATGAATGAGCAGAGTGACTGTTTCATCCTTCAGATGCCGCTGGAGAGCTGGGAAACACTCTCAGGTGTGATCAGGGTTGGATACCCCTAAGAATCTCCTGGTATCTGTTACTAGGATCACATCAAAACAGAAATAGGAAGTGGTACTAGTTTCATAATGAGTTTTAAATGGAGCCAATAGCAGACTGCCATAGAATTGCCTGACATTAAGAAAATTTTCAGTGGTGGAAAATATTTCTCAGCACTGGAGGAGGTTTCTGAGTCCAGCAGGGGCTCCTTCTCCTGTATATTTCAGTAGGATTAACCTGACTGAACCCCAGTTAATTCTGAAAACTGCTTTCCCTTCTGGCATAGTAAGCAAAAAGAGGGAAGCCACACCTTAATGAAAGTACTGCATTTATACCTTACTTCCTTTAGAGCTGTACGAGTAGTTATCTTGGCTGCTGGAGCTGACTAAAGCTTCATAATATTCCTGGCATTTAAAAGCAGTTATTCTCTTCACCCCTTCTTTTTGGAAGACAATAGAAAAAGAAATGAGTGTTAAGGAGCAGGATTTCCTGATTTGCAGTTGTGAGGGAATGTGGTCTTTCTGGCCAAGGTTGGATTACTTCTTTTCCCCCCATGTCTACTTATTTTAGATTTTTTTAGACAGAGGCGGAGACAGTGGTTATTGCCCATGTATCTTGTTTGCTTATTCTCTGAACTACAGGTATGTTTCAATGTTACTATTTTTGTCACTTTTCTTTAAAGAATAAGTACACATCCTAGCAATAGGGGTTTTTTTATGTATATTGTAAAAAATTATAACAGCACCTGGAGGTGAGGGACAGGTAGCTAGGTAGAGGTCACCGATGCAACTCAGCAAGACACAAGTTACCATCATTGTTTCTTTACTTGCCTAGTAGGTACTTGAGGAGCAGAGGTTCAGCTTACCACCTCTTGGCATCAAAAAGACCATTACCAAGTTCCTGCTTGCAGTCCTGCAGGCTGAGCTCTTACTTTTGCAAAAAAGGAGGTTTTTTTAAAAAAAAAATTCCTTCTGTTTGGCATTAGCTGTTTTCAGGAATTTGCCCTTCTCTCAGCAGTTAGTGTTACAGCTGCTGCTCTTCACAAACCCTGCCTGCCATAGCAGAGCCATTCTCTCATACACAATACCAATTGACATCACATTTTCTAACATGCAAAGAAGAGAAGAAAAAAACCAACCCCAAATTCACCTTGTTTTAATAAGTTAACCCACAAAAGAGGTCCAGCAAGCTGAAGCAGAATACAGTGGAGGTGATTACATAGCCAGCAAAGCAAGGGTATGAAAAAGAATCAAACTCACCCATAAAACGTGAGACGCAGGAACCCAATCCTGTGGCCAAGCTTCACCAACTCTCCTTGCCTAGTAGCAGCTCCTGTTAGGAGCACGATTCCCACTTTCTTTAGGGTGCACAGCCACTTGTATGTGCTTTCATCGTTGTACAGGATTTCTTCGAAAGGGATTTGGGGAAGTTGCAGGTCTGAGCCCCAGTACTGGCGTTCTGAAAGGGAAGAAGGAGAGAAGGGGGGGCTTGGCTGGTGTAGTGCCAAAGCTCAGGACACAGTTGAAGTTACTGGGGTTTCTGTGCCTTTGTGACTACACGCTTGCTCCTGCAGCCAACCACTGGAAACTGGGTCCCTGAGTTGGGATGGATAACAAGCAATCTTTGTGATGAAATTCAACAAAACATTGCCCTTCTTAAAAAATAATTGAAAAAAAAACCCACCTGGAAGGGACTTTTTTTTTTTTTTTCCAGTTAATATCACATCAGAGATGTGCACAATCATTTTACTGTCTGTACTCCTGAACCACAAGAGTAAAAAAATTGAAACTAAGACTACTTTGAGAGTTTCTTGGTTAAGGTAAAACAGCATGGAGCACCTGGAGATCTCCCTCAGAGATACTATTGTATGGATATATGGTAATGGAAGATTCTGTTAGACAAACATCTGCTTAGAAGCAGAGAAACTACATCAATTGTGTGACCAGTCCATTTTCTTCTGTAGATTTGTCTCCGTGACATCGTATCCAGTGAATGCTGCCCGATGGTGTCATTCCTTGTCTTTTCCTTTGCAAACTAGTTTGTAACCATTTCTCTTATTTCATGAACATGCAAAGGAGAGCCCAAGATTTTAACAAATCCAAGCACTGCCAGAAGGTTAAGAAAATGATGGAAGGATTGAGTGATGATCAAGAAGTAACATTATGCCCACTCTCAAACAAAACTGATTATAAGAGCATATGACAACAATGTTAGAACCCCTATACCATAATCAGACGTTTTCTTGCTGTATATAGATAGAATCACGGAATGGTTTGGGTTGGAAGGGACCTTAAAGCCCATCTAGTTCCTGGGAACACCCAGGTGTTCCCAGGGACACCCTCCACCAGCCCAGGCTGCCCAAAGCCCCATCCAACCTGGCCTCTAACCCTGCCAGGGAGGGAGCAGCAACAGCTTCTCTGGGCAGCCTGTGTCAGGGCCTCACTGCCCTAACAGGGAAGGATTTCTTCCTCATATTTAATTTAAATCCCCCCTCTTTTATCTGAAACCATATTACTCCTTGTCCTTTCTTACAGTGCCTCTCCAGCATTACTGTAGGCCCCTTTAGGTACTGGAAGGTACCTAGAAGGTGGAAACCCACAGCCATTTGTGAGAGGGAGGTATAGACTTGCAGGCAGAATGGAAAGGACTTTTGGGCCTGGTTTTCCTTCAGACCTTCTACTGCTCCCCTTCTATTTCTTTTTGTCCCTGGAAAGCAGCAGCAGCTGCAGACAGAGCACAACATCTAGAGCTATAAAAGTAGTGAAAAACCTATGCAGCTTTAAAATGAAGTGCTGCTTAGCCTTATCCTTTTATGTGTTTACAGGTGCCCCAAGACTCCGAAATCCATACCTGTCTCTAACAGTGTATCTGTACCCATATCTACAGATCTGGATTTTTTTCATATGTGAACAATCCCTATTTATTAATTAGAGTGTGACACCTCTGTAATGGTTCTTGGCTTTGATTTAATAAGGCTTTAAAAAACATCTTATGACCTGTGCTAAAGCAATCCCATTCTGGTTGAGTTGGGTAGTTCTCAATGAGATAAGTCAACTAAGTGTGTTTTTTCTTCTGTATTCCAGCAGTGGAGGCTGCACCTGGCAAAGGAAAGGCTTGTTACACATCTAGCCAGGCAGATGGACACAAAGCCCCCAGGCATGCTGGGGGAAGGCACAGGAACTGCTCACACCCTAAATCCTACTCTACCTACTTCAAGTGCCGGGATACCTCCCTCACCTGAGTAGGCTTCCCCATGGGAGAACACCCAACTCCTCTGGCATTGACCTTGTCACCACTGAAGGCAAGGTGATGATTTAGCCCCAGCTCCAACTACTGTAGCAAAGATCTTAGGGTGAAGCCCTTGGTTGTCTCCTCTGATGAACAGGAGCTCATGCTCATGCTGCCTGTAACCCCTGGTGCATCACTGCAGGTCAGTTGGGTGTGTGGTTGCTTTGGGAACCAAAACTCTGAACCTCCTCTGAACTCCTGCACTTAATGCCAAGAGGACAGCTCCCACCAGGCGCAGGGAACGAAGCTTGGAAACCCATTTGAGGTGACCTATCTCTGTCTTCCCAGCAGGTATTTTTGCTCTGCTTTGCTAAAACCCTGTGCCTGGGCATTAAGGTGAGAGTACACCTGGATTCTGGCTGCCCCTGGTCCGATGCTGGGCTGTGCAGTTATTTGTTATTTCTTGCTTTTATTTTTCTTGGTTTATTTTGTGTCCTCCTTCCTGTGCATCTCCTCTCTTCTCCATGAGGCAACCTTAGATTCTGAGAACTTTGACTTGAGTAGAGATGTTAAGATTGGAATTTTCTCTCTCTCTTAGAATATTGAACAGAAAGGTAGGAAGAAAATCCTATCAGTGGATCTAATGAAGAATCATCACCTTGCATAGAGTGGGGTGTCTCAGTTTATGTTGCAGGCACTTTGTTTCTCCCAATTTCAGACAACATTCACCTTTCTGCAGGTGAGGGACAGACATAGAGAGATCAGAAATTTAGTATTTGTCCTTCACTCTTCTTCATTTTCAGGACTTCGGATGGTTCATGACAAAGTTTGAAGACTCTCAGGAGTTTTGGAAGTGCAACCAGAAGAGGAGGTAACCTGTTCTCCCCTCAACAGCTCTTCTGACACGTGCAATGATGTCTGGGCCTTCAGGTCCATGGTTCTCGTGGAGCCCTCTTCTTGTGGTCCACACTGCTCTCCACTCAAGTGCTGTCCACAACAGCAGAAAGCATCTAATTAGAGAAAACCTGCCCAATTCATAGAATCATAGAAT
>VZTU01009954.1:0-44191 GCA_013400835.1 Zapornia atra
CCCCAGTGCAAATAATCGCACGGAAGCGGGGTCACAGCATTAGCGATGTGTGCCCTCTGCCCTGGGCCAGCCTTGGGCTGGTCTCTCCTGCCCTTGGTGGTTGCAGGCAGGTTGCACCCTCATTACCCAGCCGTGGGGAGGACGGGGCCCTGTGCTGAAGAGGGACCCCCTTTCCCTCTCCCCAAGCAGGCAGTTGGGGTGCCGGGTGTCTCAGCCGGTGGCTCTGGGAGGCAGGGATCATGCCGGGAGAAGCCGCCGTCTCGGGGGCATCCGCAGAAGCCCCCCAGGTCTTCGGCATCATCCCGGCATCGATGCGGGCAGGGTGCCTTCCCGCGATGGAGCTAGCAATGCCGCAGTGACAAACACAGGGCTGCGGAGCGGCGTGCCCGCAGCGTGGCTTTTCCATCCCGGCCATGTTTCTGCCTTGCTGGGGAAAGCCACGCAGGGCCTGGGGTGTACCTGGCCCCCGGCATCCTCACCGGCCTCTCTCCAGGTGGTTGGTGTGACCTGCCGCGGCATGGCAGCATCCTCCTGGCTGGCTCTGTCCAGGCACCCCATGAACTTCTCTGGAGTTACCTCAGCTTAACATGATACTTAAAATGATAATCCCGAGAGCGTGGCTTGTTCGTGCACTGCAGATGTGTATTTTTGTCTGTGCTTGGGTTTGTTTGCTGCTTTGTTTTGTTTGTTTTGGTTTTGTTTTTTTTAATAATGAGTTTGTATTCCGAAATCAACACTAAATTCTCTTTTCTGACAGGTATCGTTTATTTCTCTTCCTTATCTCCATAGTAATATGCTTTGTTGTGACCAAGTCCTTCCTGCTGACCTGCTGTTTGCCCATCTTTCTGATGGGTATGAGGTACTACTTCAGTAGAAAAGTTATCCTCCACTATCTCGATTGTGCGCTGCATACGGACATGTCCGATATTGAGCAATATTACATGAAACCACCAGGTGAGTATGAATTCCCAGGAGGGAGCCTTCCCCCAGCCTTGCTCCGGGAACATGGCTGCTCCCTGCTGCTGGCGCCTTTTCCTTCTGTCAGCAGCACTGAGCAAGCTCAAAAGTCACCAGAATGCAGCTTTTTAGCCACAGCGGACACGAAGCCGCCTCTGGTTTTGGTTTTGGTTGAGGTTTTGGTTGGTTTTTCACCCCTCCAGATGTCTAGTTGTCCAAGGCAGTCTCTGTCCACCTCCAGGTCCTGCAGCTGGCTGGGGACGTGGGTTTTCGGGGGCAGTGAGAGAGGATAATGCAGGTTATTTACTGCTGGCTAGTTCCGCCCCACCCCTTGTTTCTTGAGCTCGGTATTTCTTTGCCCCTCACTCTTGGCGCTAACTCTGAGAGCGGGAGGAAGGGGGAGATGAAAGGTCTTTACTGTCAAATGCATAGAGGAACCAGGCTGAGCTATCATGCCCATTTTCCTGTATTATTTGAGAAGAGCTTTCCTTAATGCAAGTGTTTTGGAAGAGGCACAGATCAGGTATGTAAAGGGATGCTGCCTCGGTTTGACATATGTGTTCACCCATTTGTTACATAGGTGCCTATAATTAAAAATACAGTATCTAATGATAAGATTTGTTTCTTAAACTGTAAAAGGTCTCTTACGTGATTATATATAAAAAAATAATAGTCCCTTTAGACCTTGTCAAGAGATGTTTCCCTTATTGTAGGCATACATCCATGTTAAGGCCCAGAGTGAGGGGATGTCTGGGCAGTCACTGGGGTTTGAGGTTTGCTTTTGGTGGTTGCACAGTAGTGGTGCGCTGAGTGAGCAAGGCAATGCCAGTATCCCACCTTAATTCCATCTTCTTGCGGTACTTACTGTGTTGCTTTTCCATGTGATCATGTTTTTGCTGTATCATTGTCGGTCCCCAGGTGTGACCGACCTCTTCCTGGGTGCTTTGAGAGGACTCCTAGGATGTACTATAGCCACAAACTCTCCCTCACTTCTACACAAACTCCTTCATTTCTAATGTGCAATATTAGGTGATGCTCCTCTAATAAAAATCCCCAAGTACCTTGGGTGTGCTTGCTTAAGATTCCGTGTCCCGTGACGGTGCATATCTAGTACAGCTCTTGTCCCATCCAACGTGAGGGCTGCGTTTCCTTTACAACTCTTGTAAAAATCAAGCACCGTGTGACTTGTGTGAAAAAAGCTCCATCTTCCCAAAATGTGGTGTTGCAAACCAGAAGGGCTCATAGCGGGACACCTCTGAACCTCTGTGGTGAGGTTCAGCAATGCCTTGTGCTGGAGAGAGCGGCAGGGAGCTCCAGCAGAATAAGGACTTGTGGTAGAGTGAGAACATGTAGTGTGGAGTTAATAGGTGTCGGAGGTCCCACCACTCATTAACACCTGGGACTTGCCTGCACCATTCGGGGCATGGATCAAAGTGCCTCTATTTCTAACCCTCGCATGTATAGACAGTAAAGGAAGAGGACTCAAATGCCCTCCATTTGTTTAGGGTCAGTAGTGTAGACGGTTCAGCTGTGTTGCCAACATGCCTTTGAAACGTCAGCGTTGCTTTTGTTTGGTACCTAAAAGGGCTGATTTCAATTTTAGAGCAAGTGTGTGGGCTTCAATTTTTGACAGAATTTAATCAAGTCTAATTCTGCCGTGCTGTAAAAAGCGGATTTATAGGAAGGCTGGTGCTTGTGGAAGGATCTTGATGACAGTGGTATTAAGCAGGTTGGCTGACGCTGTAACTTGGTAAAGACCAAAGAGGCTCTGGGGACCAGGGAGAAGGGTGTCTGTGGGTCAGGACTGGCACCACCAGTGATATCTGTTCGCTTACCATGAAGCTGCCTGGTGCTACTGGCTGTAGCTGTGCTCAAGGCATAAATCCAGTGTTCTGCTTCTGTTCCACCCTCCTCCCCCAAACACAGTGGCTGGATTTCTTCCCTGTAAGGTAGCAGTATAAATACAGTCATCTTGGAAAAGCCTGGAGATGTGTGTGCTTCGGCTGCAGTCTGTCTGAACTGCCTTGTCTGTCCTAACATATGGAGAGCTGCAGCGATGGGCCATGTCGGCACTGCCCATCCCACCCCGAGGACAGAGAAATGACAGTGCAACAACTTCCAACCCCACGCTGGTCTTGTATTCCACTAGCTTGCAAGTCATGGGGCAGGAGGGAATGCTTGCAGTGGGAATGGGAAGGGCTCATTCTCCTGCATAGTGCTCCAGCCCAGATGCTAGTGAAAGCTTTTGCAGTGAGGTGTGAAGGAAGAAACAGTCGCAGTGAGGTAATGGGGCATGGGAAGACGGGGCCCAGGGAGGCTGGAGGTGGTCAGAGCTCAGCTAGACAAGCTAAAAAACCCAACGTGTTGTAAGGGCAGGTTGGCCAGGCTTTAGCTGGGAGCATGACCAGGCAACTGCCCGCTCCTCCTTTGGAGACATCTTGTTTACCTGCTTGAATGCTTTTTATTTTTCCCAACATGTAAAACAGGGGAAGGGAGGATTTCTGCTTTGGGGTTGCACATCTGCGTTTCGTAGGGGGACGAACACAAAGGTAGAGCTGGGATGTGGTCTTAAGGTCTCGGATCATGACATGGGTCATGGCTTTGTTGAGGTTTTGCTCTTGACATCCATGGCACCTGGGCATGAAAACCAGTTGTTTGCGGTGGGCTGGTTGGGGTGCTGTTGTACAGAACATCTGCAGCAAATGGCCTCTGGTAGGGCAGGCGCCTGCAGCATGGGAACACTGCTACTGTGTCAGTCTCAGTAGTTTTGCCAAAGCATCTGCAAAAACTGTGGTCAGTTCTAAAACCCAGCCAGAAGGCCCCAGTCTGCAACGGGATGCTGTAAGCACCCAGCTTAATGATTAGCATTGAACAATGCCAGGAGATCCATTGAGTTACGGGTTTTCTTCTGCAGCCTTTCTGAACTACTCGCCTCCAAGTTAGTTGCTGTTTTAAATTTCCTCTGCTGTTTTTTGTATGAACTCAAAAATAGGTGCTGAAAGGGATTTTGCACAAGTACCCTAGCCAAAATTTAAATCTCTGTTTTCTCTTGCCCTCCTACACTTATGCTGAGGATCTGGCAGAGCATTTGGGCCAGCACTTAACTTTGAGCTCATACGTAGCAAGGTGACTTGAAATTGCTGTTGATTTGAAAGGAATTACTTGTGTTGAGTCCTGTGTTGGGGTCTTAAAACAGAAGGTTGAATGGTTCCAGCACCTTCCTGAGCTCATTATAAACTTGTACTTTTCATTTTAAAATAGTACTTACTGAAATTTCCTTTTGTTTTTTCTTTTTTTTTCCTTTTTCTTTTTTCTTAGGCTGTGAAAAAAGGCACTGGGGTGGTGGAAAAGAAAGGAGTTGGATGGTGGGCTCAATTGTCAACCAATTGTAACTTGGGGTCTAGTAACAGGGGAAGAAAGAAAATAAAAAAAGGAATTAATTTTAAATAGAGCCCTGCCTCTTGCATTTCTCTATGCAAATAGGAGGAGCACAGCTGGAGCTTCTTTTATGGTCTGATGATTTTGACGACTAATCAGTTTTACAGTGTCTATTCAAGCCCCTGTCCCAGTCCGTTGTGCTGTGTATTTTTTGCAGTGGTTGGATCCTTGCGAGGTGGAGGTCTCTGCCTGGGGGGCTGATGGAAGCCAGGACTCCTCCTCTCTGACCCAAAGCAGGCGGAGCTGGGGCTGTGGCCCATGAGCTCCCACGCCTTTCTGCGGTGGTTGAAAGTGTGATCTGCTGCTGGCTGTGCTGGCAGGGTCTGCGGAGGGGCATGCCTGTGTGGTGTGGTGGTGCAGGGGCCTGGTGGTGGTGTGGGCTGACTTTTGCCAGTGGCTTTGGGCACTGTTAGTGAGCTGGGTGGCTACCTTGCCATGCCCAGCGCCATGAGACAGACGGACAGCACGGATAGGCAGTGTGGAGAGCTGTGGCTGCAGGACCTGCCTGAGGGCATCTGCCTTGCGTAATGCAGCAGATGAAGTGACATGGTTGGTGCAGGGGGTGTCAGGTCACATTAAACACACATCTAGAGCTGTGGGTTTTGGTGGTGGCTGCAGCTCTGAGTGCCCCGTGCTGGGAGGGGACGTGCACCTCTGCTCTCCTGCCTGTGTCGAGGGGTGAGCAGAGCTTCCCTGTCCTATTGCCCCCTGTCCCCTGGTACGTGAAGCTGCAGATGAAGAACCTACAATGATACACCAACTTCCCGTGGGGCACAGGGCAGGGCTGCTCCCTAAGAAAGAGGGACTACAGGGGGGTGGCTGATTAGGGTTCATTTCCTGCCTCTCTTGGGGGACACATTCCTCAGCTGATCCCAAAGAAGGGATGTCCTGCCCTTGGCAGAGGTTTTGGGATCACGTCCTTCTGCCAGGAGGACACCAGTTTGGTTGTGAGGAGGTGAGATCATGTTTGCTGCTGGTTGCTTTTGAGGAGTGGCATGTTTGGGCAAGGAGCAAGTATTGTAGTTGCACTCTCGGATCCTGCCTGTTCCAGGTGGGCTTGATGCTCCAGGGACAGAGCTGACATGGAGGAGTTGAACCCAGGTATTTGCAAGGAGGTGAGCAGCTGGATGTGAAATGGTGTGGTTCCTGCTAACCAGCTGGGGATGGGGGATGGTGCACAGATGGTGGGATGAGCAGCAGTGAGTACTGGGGTGTTGGCACCAGCGTGCAGGTAACAATACAGGGGCTGCCTTGGGAGGAACTCCTCAGCTGCGGTTGCTCCCCAAGCCCTTTGCAAGCTAGGCAGGGGTGGGCTCTCCCCACCAGAGAGCCCCCCAGGCTGAGGGCTGAGGAGCCCAGTTCTTCCACATTCTGGGTAGTGCTCATGCTGCCAGATAAGCAGAGTGGGGCTGCTGGCTGATAACATTGTTTGGAAAGAATAGAGCAGCTCTCGCTTTGTAAAGAGACGGCTTAGTTACCTGAGCTGGGAGAGGGCTTAGGGCTACCACTTCCCAGTGGAGGAATGTGTTTTTGGAGAGCCCTGCCCTGCTCCCAGTGCCCGAGAAGCAGCTGGAATCTAAAGCATCCCTATCCTCAGCATTTGCTGGCTCATGTATCTCCCAAACCCCTGAGCTAGCTTGTCATGTACCAGGATCTCCACGGGTGCCTCTCTTCAGGCACCACACCGCGCCTCGAGGAGTCAGCGTGGGGCTTGGAGCTGGAAAACCCAGGGGAGAGCTGTATCCTTATCCCGCTGTGCTGTTTCCCACCTCTGCTCCCTACCACTGCTGGGAACTGAGGTCAGGTCTTGTCAGGCAGTGGAGGGTCTGTCCTGGGAGCATTTCACATGCTGGCATCTCACTGTACTTCAGTGCGGGTGCTTCAAGAGATGGGATCCCCATATCAGAGAGATCCTACAGGATTAGGGTTAGAGAGCAGGAAGTATTGCAGCAGTTTTACAGCAGGAAGTATTGCATCTGAAAGGATTTCCAAGGCTGGCCTCCTGCTGCATAGTAATTCCACTGTCACATTTGGGTTTCTGCAGGGTAGTGGCACTGGAGTGGTCTGGTTTGACGTTTCTCATTTCCAGTGTAAAGTTTGTTGGGAAGAAATAGGAAAACAACTTCATGTTTCCAAGTGTTCGGGATGTGCTTTGCTTTTTTTTTTTCCCCCTCTACTCTGCCCTGGTGGGACTGCACCTGTATATTTTGTCCCGTTCTGAGTCCCTCAGTTCAAGAAGGACAGGGAACTCCTTGAAAGAGCCCAGCGCAGGGCCACCAAGATGGTGGAGTGGAACGCCTTCCTTATGAGGACAGTCTGAGGGAGCTGGGCCTCTTTAGCTTGGAGGAGACTGAGAGGTGACCTTATTGATGTTTATAAATATGTAAAGGGTGAGAGTCAGGAGGATGGAGCCAGGCTTTTCTCAGTGATGGCAGCGATAGGCCAAGGGGCAGCGGGTACAAGCTGGAGCACAGGAAGTTCCATGTGAATATAAGGAGGAACTCTTTCCCTGTGAGGGTGACAGAGCCCTGGGACAAATGGCTCAGAGAGGTTGTGGAGTCTCCTTCCCTGGAGACAATCAAAACCTGCCTGGACGCGTTCCTGTGTGGTTTAGTCTGGGCGATCCTGCTCTGGCAGGAGCGTTGGACTAGATGTTCTTTCAAGGTCCCTTCCAACTCCTGACATTCTGTGATTCAGCATTAGTAATGGACTGGAATTTTTTTTGTTTATTACCTGAATCATGCAAAATAATGTTAAGTTGCCTGTCCTGAAGCTCAGCCCTCCTGATAGAGCTTGCACTCCATCATGCATGGTGGCCTTTTCTCGCTGTGGAGAAGCCTTGGCCTTTGCATCTGGAAACAGCCCCATCCCACAGACACTTGGCATGGGCACAGTATGCAAGGGATGGTGCTGCCGGGCCAGCACCAGCACTGCACCGGTGCTCCCAACCTCCACCCCTTGCTCCCATGGCTGTGTTGTCCCCTTTCCCTGCTCCCAGCAGCAAGGGCGAGCTGAGGGCTGCTCTGCGGGCCCCAGCCCAATCCTGCAGCCCTGCTGATAAGTGCTGAGTGTGTTTCGGATAGCACTGCACTGAGCCGCGAGGGTCAGCTCTGCTCAAGCCACTGTGGGGGCCCACAACATCTGTGTGCCCTGCAAAAATCTGTATTATTCCGAGTCTTCCTCCACTTTTTTGGAGGTTCGGATCGTGCAGAGTGCAGGAGTGGTGCTGCCAGCCTCATGGGAAAGCTGGAATTGCCTGCTGAGTGGAGCAGCCTGCGGATTTAGGGCCATGCTGTGCACACAAACGGGATTAACACCTTCATGAGCAAGCGACTGCAGCCTCTCCCCCTCCCCATTTCTTCGTCCCTGCAGCAGGAAGATGAGCACAAACCCATTCCTCAAAGTGAGTGTCCATAAGACAAAACCAGCTCTCACCTCACATTGACGAGGTAGACCCATGTACGATTTAGATGAAAATAGATTTTATAGTAAATTTTGCAGTTACATAACCTTTTTTTGGTGTTTTTTACCCCTCTGTGCATTCAAAAACTCTCTCTAAAGATAGTTCCTAATTGATGTGACTGTCAGTTAATGCAGTGGGATTTGAGTTGTGGCCATGACTAGGTGGATATGATGCTTCTGAGTGTAAACTCTGCCTGCAGCTATTTAAAAACCCCGGTTTGTGCAAGTGCTGTTCATTAATCTTCAATATAAGGAGTAATAAGTTGTGTAAATTGAACATCAGTGGTTTTTTAGGCACAGTTAACTTCCTGAGACTGTCAAATACAATCCCTGCTGGGACTTGTGAACACAGAGAGGGTAGGAGCAGCAGGCATTCTGGGGTTTTTCCTGGCTTTGAGTAACCTTTTTTGACATGTTTCTTGGTGTCGGATGTTTTCTGGCATGGCTGTACACAATTGCCCATGGCTGTCTTAGGGAGTAAATCTAGAAAGGACTGCAGAATTTTCTCCACAAGTTTAAATGCCAATTATTTACTCTTATAAAGGGTTTTCAGTGGCTGTTCTTCCTTCTCTTGTATTCTTAGCAACGGGCAAGGTTTAAAACAACTACCCAAAAGTTTGTTTCAGGTTAAGATTTTCATAATAGCCTAAATAAACTTAGTTCTCCATGTCAGGTATCAAACTGGTGGTGAGTTTTAAAAGCACAGAGCTTTGAGCGCTCTTGATGCTGAATTTTGGATGCAGGAATGTGAACTGAAAAAGACCTTATAATAGAATCACAGGGGTTGGAAAGGACCTCAAGCGCTCATGGGGTCCAACCCCCTGCCAAAGCAGCTCCCCAGCCCATATTGCACAGGTCAGTGTCCAGAAGGGGATGGAATCTCTCCAGAGATGGAGACTCCACACCCCCTGGGCAGCCTGTCCCAGGGCTCTGGCACCCTCACTGGGGAAAAGTTCCTCCCCATGTTGGTGTGGAACTTCCTATGCTCCTACTTGCAGCCATTGCCCCTTGTCCTGTCCCCACAGACACTGAGAAGGGGCTGGCCATTTCCCTCTGCATCCCATCCTTCAGATATTTATAGACATTAATAAGGTCCCCCCTTAGTCTTCTTTTCTCCAGGCTGAACAGTCCCAGCTCACCCAGCCTTTCCTCACAGGGGAGATGCTCCAGGCCCTTCATGATCTTTGTAGCTCTTCTCTGGACTCTCTTCAGGAGATCCCTGTCTTTTTTTATCCCAGGGAGTTCAGACCTGGACACAATGCTCCAGGTGAGCACATCATTTTATTGTATTTAGTATTATATTTAGCCTCTTAGGATTGTTCAAGGAGTGTGTGTGGTCACTTTGGTTCCTTCCCAGGGTATGCGAGCAGGGGCCCTGGTGTTTTAGGAGTTACCCGTCAGTATTGGTCTCTAAGTCCTCAAAATATGTAGAGAAATCAGTTTGTAACATAAGACCTGAAACACATGACCTGATTTTCAAGAAAACAGTCTATTCAAAGTATCTCCCAATTTCTGAGCGTGTTTCTGAAAACTCACATGCTCCCCCCATAGACTTGCATCTTTATTTGGGCAGGTTATCTTTAACTACCCGGGACAGGCACAGCTGGCGGGGCTGGGGGCAGCTCTGGGACCCTGTGGCTTTGTGTGCTGGTGTGTTGCAGACACACAGGCTTTGATTTTGGAAATGCATGGCCGGGGATCTGTTACCAACAATCGCGGACTCGATGCTGCTCCCTTCCAGGCTGGCGCAGAAAGAGAGACTTCGCAGGGTGTGTTGCCGGTATCTGCGAGGAGCTGAGGGATGGACTGGCCTTTGTTGTTGCTTTCTGCAGCAGTGAAACAGGGAGCTTCAAAGCATATTTTTAGATTATTTCTTTTTCCCTTTTATTTTCATTCCCTCCCCGTCGGAAGCTGAGGAATGGGGTATTTTTTTCCTGACAGGTAGCTGATGAAAGCTGCCTGAAAGGGAATCCAAAGATAGCAGCGTGTCTTACCTGGTTTCTATTCACAAATCTCATATATATTTATGTATATTTTTATATATATATATATATATATATACTTATTTTTCCACTAAGGGCCGAGAGGAATCACCAGGAAGCCTCATGCCTTATATTAAATTGCATCAAAAACTAGTTCACAGTGGTCTGGTCAGAGCCACGTACAAGCTGTGGTATCTGTTACAAATGGCTTTGAGCCAGTCTTTTAAGTCATCTACTGACCTGTTGGACCCTGGCAATCAATTAACTATTTATGAAAGCATATATGGTATCGTTTATTGTCTTCTATAACTGTTTGCTGGGTGTTTCTTTCAAACGTTGGAAATGTCATCCTAAAATTCGGACTGGGGACTCCAAACTGGGGTTCTGCTTTAAAATGGCATTCTGTGAGGTTTTTCAAAAGAGGTGACAGGAAATGTGGATTACAGGTGTATTTTTTTGAAGTGGCTACATGAGAGATTGCTGTGTAAAGTTGGATTTGCAACAGTGTAAATGCTAACAGAAAGATGCAACCCATTAGTCACACGTTAGCCTGTGCTACTTGAAATGATAACTTGCAAGTAATATTTGGCACTTAGTTAAAATTCATCTGCTACTTCTAGGATTTATCTGAGTGGTGAACCTGAAAACCAAAGGTTTTATGAGAAAATGATTTTTCAGTTCAGGAACTGGAAAATAAAAGGGAGGGTAGTTTTGATCCAAATTGAGGTGATTTGCTATTCCCTTTCTGTTCTTTCACAATGAACAATAACAACAAAAAAAATCTGTCAGTTCTGTACAGGCTTCCTTAAGAGGCAAATGTCAGATTCAAGTATATATTTAAAAAAATGCTGATTCTGGTGGAGCTGTGGTATACTTAATGCCTGTTATGCCCCAGGCAGGTGTCTCTGTCCTTTGCATAGTGCTATCAAATAAATCTATGCTGAGCCCCTGCTGTTATCGCCTGGACCCCACGCCCTGTTGAAATGAGATATGTAGGCGTCTTATACTGGTGCAGTAGTGGAAGAGGTGGGATTGAGGGAGACCATCTCCAAAGTCCCAGCAGCCAGAACATCCACTGCAATCCCAGGGAAGACTGAGCTGCACGTAGGCGTCCCAGCCAGCAAAGAGCTGTGAGCAGGATCAGTGCCAGCCTGGTTTTCATCTGAGGTTTCTTTCCCAGCTGAAGATCTTTGGTGAATTCAGAACTAATGTGTAAATAATTTTGAATTGACAAAACCTGCATTTTTAAGTAAGCTACTTGCCTAGATTTATCCTCGTTCACTAGTAATTGCTATACAAGCTCCTCCCACTCTCTCTTGCCAATGTGCTCGAGTCCTGGCTTGGAAACCGGCTTCAGAGGTGCAAGTTTATTTGCTTTTTACAGTTGCAGCTCTTAGTCTCTGTGTTAATGCTGCTAATTGAAATGGGGGGTGATGGACCAGATGTCCAGCCATGAATGGCTCCTCAGTGCACCTCGCACACAACACACTCATTTCAATGGCTATCAGATAATAACATCTACTATTGGGAACCAATAGTGGCTCCTTGGACTTTTTTCCCCCCCTTTTTTCCTTCCCCTGCCACAGCAGTTCAGTATCCCACTTTTCCAGTCTTGTGTCAAACTGCAATATTTGCTTTGTTTTTACCCTTTGAATTCAGCTTGGCTCGCTTGTCCATCCCCGTGTTGAATTCTCCAGTATGTCAGTCTGGTTTGGTTCTTGCTTCATTCTTCACTTCTGGTGTTTCCCAAGAGTGATGGTCCCACAGCTGGCATCCCTCTTTGTATCCCTCTGATCTTCCCCTTCTTCTCATTATGCTTTTAAATTGATATCCCTGTGCTTAATTTCATTCTGTAAGTGCTTGCTTCTCTTTCTTAGTTTGTTGTTCAGATATTTAGCATGGTGAGCACAAGGATTTATTTTTGTTGGTAGAAGATCAGAATAACAAAGAGGAGAAAATAAACAGAAGTCAGCGGCACGAGGATATTTTGTCTGCTAAGCTGAAAACAGTGCGTCAGTGCACAAACCCACGTGTTGGTGGTGGTGGGGAGAGAACATTTTGCCTAAAGGCGCTGCCAACAACAGGATTTCTTACCCCTTCTTTGGCACAGCTGACTGGTATCTCTCCCAGATGTATCCAGGCACAACCTATTGATCTTTTCCGCTATGATGTTTTTCCTATGAAGCCCATTCTTCCCACTTTAATAGGATATATAGAATCATTCTTGCCTCCAGAGTACAGGAAAAAAAAACCCACCCTCAACCAAAATTGCTGAGATTGGAGCTTTTTGTTCTTTTTTTGGAGGTGCCAAATCTGTTCATCATCCCTGGAACTAGATAACAGCATCAGAAACACTGTGTAACACTTCTAGTGGGAATCCAGGGAAGACCTAAATCCGTAGTCTTTCAATTTCAAGTAATGTTAAATAGAACTGCAAAGAGGAGCTTTGGAAAATAGCCTGGGTTGGAGCACCTGCCATTTGTGAGCACTAAGCAATTTTGGGTGATGCTTAGTTAGAGATGGAGCAATAAAAGCACGGCAGATACTCTGCTTAACAGCAGTGAGCATCTTGCTAAAGTCCTCCTTACTGGGATTACATCGTTAGTGGTGGGATTTCTTAAAGAGTGAAATCCAGCGGGGCTGGGGGCGACGTTACTGTACGAAAGGAATGCTAATGAGAGGGTTTTTAAAAAATCCAAGCTGTTTAAAAGGGGTATTTGTAAAACACCTTTTCAAGCTTTTGCTGCCTGTAAAGTCAATTAGATTCACTGAATGGCTATAAAAATACACGGCTGGTGTAATTTCAGAACCTGCAAATGTTCAGAGGGTAACATCAAGCTGTGCCTCTTGGGCAGAGATTTTCATTTGGAAATAAGCCACCATCAGGTTTTATGGGGCTTTATTTGGGTTTTTTTGAGCCATCAGTAGTCTGAAAAGCATCAAAGCATCTACAAGGATTCTTGAGAAGTGGGAATGTTTTTCATGGATAACTCAAACAGCTAAAGAGGATTTCAGTGAAATTTTTTTAAAAAATCATTAAAAATAAAATCCCCATTCACAGAGGCTGAACTCTGGGACAGTTTGGCATAAAGATTCAGAGAAGCATTTGCTTTTTAACTTTTATCTTGTGCTTCAATCCCTTGTCACTCGTTGGGAGTTTAGCATGTACGTAGGGGCATCCTTCAGTATAGGTACAAGTGCACTTTTGACCTTCACAGGAAACTTGTGACATCAGTGGGAAATGCAGTGATGGAGTAAGCCTGCCTCAAGTGTGCTGCATGTGCCTGCAAGTTGAATTTATGATGTCTCAGGGAAAACCAGTGCATTGGAAGGAATTGTTGCAGCTGTGAACCTGCTCTGTGTTTTATCTGTTCTGCTGTGTCTTGGCATCAGGTATGGGGGGTTAGTGTTGTTTAGTGTTGCCTGAGTGGTTGGGAAAATCCACCCGATCCTCAAAATACCGCATTGCTACCCAGGTTTGTGTGGCTGTATACCTCCCTTGGCTGTGGTTGCTGTAGGTGCTGTTCACATTGATAAATAATCCTATTTCTGCTGGTATTTGGTGAACAAGTGTGCCGCTGGCTGATGGCACACGGTGTAACATGCTCTTGGACAGTGGGAGACATGGCCTATTTCCTACTCACTCCCTTGATTTGTTTTGCAAATCTCTTTTAAATCCCTGGCTCTTGTGACTAGAATTGAGGCTGGGGCTTCAAAGAACCCCACTCGTGGGTGTAGAATGCAAGATGTTGATTGATGGTCATCACAGGAGATCTGGAAATAATTGGAGGATTAGGTTTGTGAAGGGGCTTTTTGGCCAGACTGGTCTGGCATGGTAGTCTGAACATGTGGCAAAGGGTTTTGGTTTGGAGTTTTTTAAAAATAATTTTAGAGATGTAGATTTATACATGTAATTTTCATTTTCTGGTAATGCATCATCTGTGGCAGGTCCATTGTCTGTCCCCAGACTGACAGGTGTTCATGTATTTATGGATGTAGAATTTTCTTATGCTGCCACATTAAATAAATGTGCTAGTTTCAGCCTGGAGTAGTGGAGTTCAGTAGAATTACACCCAATATGCAGTGGTCTTGATGTACTGGAAGACAGTCATTGAGGTGGCATGTGGTGCTGGAGGCTTACTGCTTGGTAGGCCTTGGTGGTGTCTGCAGTGCGGTGGGTGGAAGGAGCCAGTACTGAGGCTTTGTAGAGGACTTCTGTTTTCATTACTTAGGTGACAGAAGGAACTGAAGTCTTGACCCAGTGTTCATCCTCCTTGCTGTGGAGGGCCCCAGCAGTGGGTTGGGGGAAGTTGGCCTACATGTGTAGGATATGCCAGAGCAACCTTACACTGGGGCATAGTTTGGCTGAGTTAGGTAGAAATAGAACAGCCCTCCAGGGATTAAATATTTACAGTAAACCTAGAAAAGTAAGAGGGCTGCAGGCCAGAAAGGTATTAATTACATTGGGAGCCTGTGGTGGGATGGCTGTGGGAAGGTAGAACCTGAAGGGCGGTAGGTTGCCTTCATAGGCTTCTCTGGCTGGCAAAAAAGCCCATATTTGTTTTGCAGGAGAGAGCATCCATTACAGTAGTGTCCCCAGGAGTCCTGGCTTACATGACAGCCTGGTTGCCTCAGAAGGGCTGAGGACCCCCCAAACACCATCTCAGGAAGGGCTCAGCATCTCCTGCAGACAGGTTTTACAAGCAGAGCTGTGTGGGAATGCAGCAGTACCCCTGTCTACTGTTTCTACCTGACTGCTGGAGTCACCACACTCCATGTCAATCAGTTGAGGTTTGGGTTGGAGATGTGGGAAGATGCAATGGGTCAGGTTCAGCTGCACAGCAACACAGCAAAACACCTCAGGGTCTGTCCACTGTGGTGGGATGAGTGCCACTTTCCCTGCTTTTCCAGGAGAGGATGGCTTGGTTGATATATTGTAGAGAGGAGTCATTGCTGGAGGAAGACTTCTAGTGTTTGAAATGTGATGGTGTTAAAAACTCCTGGAGAACACTTGGAAGGCTTGTCCAGTGCATTGTGATGGATTCTGGAGGCTCATCGCAGCACGGCAGATGGTGACAGTTCACAGGTTGTGATATGGGGTGGGTTGGTCCCAGCTGATAACTGCTGTCTTTGTTGGAGGCCTGAGCTCTGGGAAGGGGGTGCATGCAGCACCATTTCAAGCTGCCGTGCTAGAAAGAGTAGAGAAATATTTATCACTTGCAATAGGCTCAAAGAGATCAAGCCATGTACTGGCTTGACTTCAGCCCATGCCCCAAACCTTTTCTTTTTTTACCAATGTCTTCCTCTGTGTTGAGTGATACTTTCTTCACTCCAGTTTCAGGCAGAATAGAACTCCTTACGACTTGCCATTTCACTCCTGTAGGTTATTAATACAATGGAAACTTAGAGGTTGGGGAGGATTTGATTCACTATGTTAGCAAACAGGAAGGATTTCTGTGAAACTCAAGTCATTTGCAGAAAGAAAGGTTTTGAGTGCAGCAGAGTTGCACCTATCGCTTCTTTTAGGAGGGTATTGTGATAGCTTCCCTCTGCCATGCAGTGCTCAGTGAAATGCAGTTCGTGTCTGTCAAATGCTGGTATGTCCCTGGAAGGAAAGCAGAAGAGCTGCCCTGGGGTCAGCGGCTTTTCTGGTCAGTGTTTCTGCACCATAAACATCACTAACAGCTTCTCACCACTGTGGTGGTAGTGAGGTCCTCATTCAGGGGCTTTTTAGGGCAGCAGGATTGTGCTACAGAGAGAAGAGTGCCACGTCCAGGACCACAGAAGCACGCCATACAGCATGTTGTGGCTGAATACATCCATCATTTATATGACTTAACGCTGAACGATTCCAAACGGAGCCACTGACCTTTCCTACCATGTCTCTGCCTCCAAGATGTAGATTTGGGGGTGTTTGCACAACCAGTCAGCATCTGCACCAGCACTTGGGCAGCCCCATCCTGGGCACTGGGATTATATGCTGTAAAATGCAGTTGATTACCTGCTGGGGTGACCTATACCAGTGGGGTGAACTGGGTGAACTGGATGCTGGTGTGAACTGTGCCAGTGGCCATGGCATGGCCTTCCTTGATGCCACTGACAGCAGAGGGCAGTAGTTTTGGGGTGGTTGGTTGGATTTTTGGTGTTTTGGGGTGTTTTTTGTCTCTCAAGTTTTATTTATGCATGTAGTTTTAGTCCCTCTCTTTTCACTTTGGTAGGTGACCTGGCTGTAAGGTAGTGGAGACCCCTCTCAGCCTTGTTTTTGACTGATTTAAAGAGCTTGCACACATAGATGAGTTATTCTATCCTGTAGCATCATTGTGCCTTACCTTAAGTCTGAACCTAGATCTTGGGTGCAGTTTGTCTTGCCTACCTTGTTCCTGGCTGAAAGTAGTTGTTTTGCTGTGGTCATTTGCAGAAGAGGGGCTCATCCAGAGGGTGACCCACCTTTTGTTGACCTCTGTTAGAGCGGCATAAAACTCCTTGTAAGTCTTTGTAGAGCTCAGAATTGCATTTATTATTTAACCTTAAGTAAATGTAATGCTTGGTTCTCTTCGCTGTGAAGCATTTGGTGCAATACCTGTGTAGATATGGGCACTTCTGTTGAACTAAAGGGAGTCTTGGCTAAATTTAGACCAGACAAGTAGAGATGGATGGCTAAAATAAGATCGATTCTATCCATTTTCCTCATGACTTATAGCTCAGCCAACTACTAGGCTAGAACAGGTCATTTGATGATTATGGCTCAGTGCCTTTTTACAGTAATGCATATGAAGTTCAAATAATGAACTCTAAAACATCCAATAAGTGTGGATTTTCCTTTCCCCTCCCCCCCAATATTTGGAAGTGGAAAGTGCTATAATGTGAGTTCAGTACCTTTGGAAAGCAATAAAGCCATATAGTGAAAGACTGTTGCAGAAGATGGAAACGGAGCCTTAACAATGTCCTTTTAAGGAGCTGTCTTAAAATACCAACACGTTTACTTTGTGAACTGATTGAATTAATTAGGAGGCAGAGCTAATTGCATCATCAGTCTTCTGGAGCAGTTGCTGGGGGGGTGCAGGCTAGCAAAGCTGGCAGAAGGGCTTGATTTCTTTTTTCCTTTAAACCTCCAACTAAAACCCAGTTTAGATTTACTTAAGGTCTGACTCTGCAGTTGATAGGCTTAGTACGGATTTCAGATGCATAGAGAACATCTACTCTGAAAGTCCTTTAAACTTTTTTTCCTGGCTTTGTCTGTCTGTGCAGACCAGTCTGTTCTGCTGAGCCAGCTCCACTGAGCTGGGACTCGCCATCCAGTTAGCTCTGAGGACAATGCCTGGCCAAAATCACATATTCTGGTCTTTATCCGCTCCTTTAAGCTGTTTAATTCTTTGCTTATCGGTAACAATTGCTCACATGCAAAAGCCACAGAGAGTGCCTGGTTTCTCAAACTGTGCTTTCTCTTGATGACCCAGCAGGTAGACCCCAACTGCTACATCAGTGGTTTTCTCTCCTGTCTCTGTAGTGTGTCCGTCCTTTCAGGAGCGGAGAGGGGAGTGACAGATCAGGCTAAGCATGCCTGGGTAACCAGGGGACTTACAACCCCACATAACTGCTTCTGCAGCTTTTTCTTGAACAGTTGTTGCATGTTGGCATTATTACAGTCTTTGCTCTTCAAGGTGCATCACGGCCAGCAAAGAGAGGCAGATACAAGATTTTTAAAGTCCTGCTGTTGCACTTCTTAATATAGCACCCTCTGAAATGTGCTGGAAGGGCTGTCTTTACCCTGTCTGCAGCATCGCCTGGATTTCTAGCTGTCTCATCAAAAGCCTGTTCCTGAGATGTTCCGAGTCCTTCCCAGGGCTGTGCTGAGCTTCCCTGATGCTGTCACACGCGGAGATACTTTGAGCCCTGTGGGACAGAAGCCTGTTTAAAAAAATCAACCTGTAAAGTGTTGACATGGGGTATGGCCACTAACAGCTTGTGTTGGTCCAGACATTCAGGTTGTGTCCTGTTGAAGCTTTAGAGGAGTAAGGTGCTTGGGAAGGAGCTGTCACATTGGTGTTTGAGGAGCAGGGTGAGGCTTAAAGCAAAGCCTTTAAGGTCAGAAGTGCCTGCTGGGTTACATCCCCTGCAGTGGCAGCAGGCGATCCTGTTTAGGACTAAACCTGGCCACTTTCTGAAGTCTGTTTGGTGCAGAATGTGTTTTCCTCTTCTCCAGTCAAAACCTTAAGAGTCAAAGTAAACTCTAGCTAGCTGTCAACTTCTTGTGGGTTTTCTGCCGGCTTTGACTCCCCAGATGGAATACCTGTGATAAAGTAGCTGGGTGCTCTTGAGTATGGACTATCAGGAAGTGTGGAGCAGGCACTGATGAAACATTTCCAAACCCAGGCGAAGGTAAAGCAAGGCTGCAGTGAAACATCCCGGTGGGACTGGCACCCATGCAACATATGCTGCTGCTCCATGTTTGTCAGCAGCGGCACATGATGGTGTATACCAGTCTCAATCCAAATATGCTTTTGGGTTTGCACAGATGTTAAGGCCAGCTGTTGCCTGCAGCCCAAAACCCTACCGCTCCCCACGTCACAGTTACGTTTGCTCAGCTTTATCAGCTACAGAGGCCACCTCTGAATTCATGTCTCCTGGGGCAGTTTGAGACAAATTACGTTGTAAGTCATGGTGTTTCTGGTAGCAAACGTGTGTGGAATTGCCCTGTGGCCATGTTGCAGGTCCGATACTGGATGTCACTGTCATCCCACCAATCTCCTGAGTTCTGGAGGCATTGCCTGAGCTTAGAGATGGTTGTAGGTAGCTTCAGCTGTTGGTAGTGACAACAAAGGTGAAAGGTAGGAAGGGTGGAAAAGGTGGCAGATGGAGAAATAGCTGAGCTGGTTGCTTGGGACCAAATAATCTATCTTTTTTTCATGCTGTGGAGATGATCTCATTGCCTGCTGCCCAGATGCCCCATGAATCAAGGGGTGTCACCCACCCTTGGCATATAGATGTGCTGCCCTGTGCTCTTCCAGCAGGGAATTATTTATGATTGAGCAATGAATCCTGTAGTGGTAGGTTGTGTGGAGTTATTTATGGGAAGGAAGGGGTCCCACAGCATTTCTAATTTCATGCATGAACAATCTGTGTACGGCCCTGATGCTTTTTGCTCCCCCACGCCTGGGCCTTGTCTGATGTAGTGGATGCTCACGGGTGTCAGGAGTGTCAGTCATGGCTCTCACATCTCACCTGGTTTCCATGGCCATAAACTACTCTGAAATGCCATTATTTTGTAGGAGCCCTCCAGGAATGCCTTTTAACTGAAGTCAAGTGTAGAGCTATTAGCAGAAGTTGTTGGGGCTGTTCTGCAGCCCTGCTTGAAGCCAAGTGGAACTGGAAGGGTGCAAGGGAGACAATCTCAGGACATTGGAAAGATGGAGGAAAGAAGAGACGATGTGCCTCAAATGCAGAAATAAATCCCCCTGCCCCCTGACCCAACTAGCCAAGCACCTGCAGTCTGTAGCATGTTGCCCGGCCTGGGTTAGTCCCTGCACCCCAACTGCCCATGTCTGTGGCTGGCAAGCAAACATTCTGCCATGTCTGTGCCCCAAACTCCTCCCATCAGCAGCACCATGCACTCCCCAGACGAGCCTCCTTTCTCCCTTGGCATTGATGTAACTTGGCTGGTCTGCCCCACGTCTTGCTGGGGGTGGAGCGGAAGGAGGAGGGAGCGTTGCCTCAAGTGTGGGGTTGCTCTGCTCCTTCTTCAAACCCTGGGTGGGATAAAAGGGCAGGGATTTAAATAGCACCAGGGATACACAGCCATGGCACAGCCACCTTTGGGCGGGGGGCTCTGCCTGCTCGCTGCCACGTGCTTGCTTAAAGCAATATGGCAGGAGGAGAGGCAAGGCACTGAGCTTTGGGGCTTTTTACTCTATTATCTACAAAAAAGTAATAATTGCACAGCACCAAGTCCAGTGCAGGACACCCCCAGTTCCCTCTGTACCGGTGGCCTTGCTGGGGCCACCACTATTTGGGCAAGGGGCTGCTGCGCTGGCAAAAAATCACATGGCGAGACAGCGCAGGGCAGGAGGCTGAAGGAGCAGGCAGTCACAGCCTCATGATGCAGCAGCACCTAGCGTCTCCTCTGTCACTCCTGTGCCATGGTGGTGCCCCAGGCTGTGCTGCAGTGTGTCAGTGGATCACAGGGAGGAGTTCGGGGGCATTCAGATCTCTCAGCTTAGCAAGCATGTCACTGCTGGGAAGCTTTTAGGTAGGTATGTTAAGAGAAAGGGGGACAGGCGACTGCAGGCCCTGTCTTGTGGGAAGCACAGGGGTGGTTTGGGGGGGTTTTGGGGTTTGGGTTTTTTTTTTTTCCTTTTGCCCCTTCCTAGCAGCCTGGGATGGGGAGAACTCTAGGATGGAGTGCCCCTGTGCAGATGCTGCTTCTCCCAGCAAAGCCCTAAAGACACACACAGAGCTTGTGGCTAGCCTTCCTCCCCTCCCAGAGCTTGCATTTGTGCTTTCTCTCTCTTCCAGAGATGCATGGTCCCAATTCTAATTTCAGGAGGCCTGGCCAGAGTTTCCTATGATGTCAGCTTCCTTTTCTCATGGTGGCTGGTCCTCAAATGCTTCCTGGCTCTGCTGTGGACATGCAGAGGAGCTGATGTTCTCCTGGCAGGTTCCCAGCAGTGGTAGAGGTAGCTATTGAGCAGTGGTGGCTGGTCCCCTTGTCTGGCTGATGCTCTGAGGATGTTGTCCAGGACAGCTTTGAGCCAGGAAGGGAATTGCTTATGCATGCATCACTATGACATGCTAAAGCAGAAAGAGGGAAAAGACTGGCCTTTCAGACGTGCCCTGTGCTGAGCTTCCAAGGGAGACACCTTCCCACAAAGCTGCAGGGCAAAGTTAGCACTGGCTGTCTCCAGCCTGATGGCTCAGCTCCGAAACCCTCAGTGTAGGGGAGGACACAAGTTTCAGTTCAGGACATTTTGGAGCAGCTGGGCTTTGCTTGCTCCTGTAGTAATACGAGAATTTACTAGAAAACAGTAGATTTGAAAGAGTACCTGGCAGGCAGAGCTTTGCTTTGTCAGAGCAATGCAGGCTGTTAAATTCTGAGTTTTGGGGTAGGGGTCCTCAAGCACTGGGGGACTTGGGAAAGCTGTGGGAGCCTGCTCTATTCAATCACACAGGACTCGTGCTGGTGGAGAAGGCTGATGTCTCATTTCCCCCTTCTCTTCTAGCAATACTCTCTGCTATTGCTTTTGGCTCCAATCTTTCCACCCATCCACCCACCGGCCTTTTATTCACCAAAGGGTGTAGAAGAATTTGCAGCAAAAATAAATGCATTTATTTTCACCCACCTTCCTGGTCGGCTGCCTGGGGGAGACAGTGGAGGAGCTCATGACAGTGGAGGAGCTCATGACAGTGGAGGAGCGTGGGAGAGGAGGCTTGCAGGCACAGCCAGGGGATCACATGCCTGTCCTCCTTGGGCGGGAGTGATGGCAGCTTGGCGAGGAAGATGTGCAGCTGGGGTGGTGCCACTGCTCTGGGGAAGTCCTCAGGGCGTGGAGAACCCAGCAGTGTGTGGAGCATGAGGGCAGCTTGCACTGCAGGAGAGGATGATCAGATCAGAACACTCTGGTTTTGGCCCTCAAAAGCTGGGAGCCATCCTTAAATTTTGAACGGAAAGACACCACCATCACATGTGCTTTCTGGTCCTGGCTGCCATCAGCACATCCTACCCTGCTGGGTTATTCTCCTCAGTTAATTGCTGCTGCCTTTAGTAATTTCAGCACTACAATGGCTCTTGTCTATGTCCAGCAAGCAAAATATGTTGGAAGTGGTAGTCCTGTAGGAGCTGGAGGCTTGGCAGTGGTGAAGGTGGTAGGCAGCTCTGTGGCTTGAGTTGCTTACTGATAAGTTGGTCTAGTTTGCTGCCCAGAGTATTGAAGGATGTTGCTCAGAGACAGAGCAGCCCACAGTTGAGGACAAAGGTGAGGAAGAACCATGAGATGAAGCCTCTCACCATGCCAGGTATTTCATATAACTTCAAGGAGACAAGAGATATGGGAGCCCTGGTTTTGCTTTGATTTACAGTGCATCCTGTAGATCTTGTTTATCCCACCATGACGTTTCTTCTTGATGCTCCTACTGGCAAAGTGAGCTTCCTCACGTACAGTTTGCACCAGCATGTGCACATCCTCTCAAGTCTTGTCCTGTGACTCATGGACTTAAGTGCAGTGGAATCCTTGCGGCATAAGTCCTTGGGTGGGCCTTTCCAGGGAAAGGGCTCTGGAGCTCCATGTTCCACTGCTGTCAAGGTGCTGGAGGAACAGCATAACTTAACCAAATCTCTGCAGCATAACTAACTCAAAATAATCTTCCTTGTTAAATGTCACATTGAGTTTGTGCTTATTTTCATAGATGTGTGCATCCCAAATTTGGGTTTTTTTTCCATAGAATGGGTAGAAAAGAACCTTTAAAGATCATCAAGTTCTACCCCCCCTGCCATGGGCAGGGCCATCATTCAATAGACTTAAGTTGCCCAAAGGCCCATCCAACCTGGCCTTGAACACATTCAGGGAGGGGGCAGCCACAGCTGCTTTGGGCAGCCTGTGCCAGTGTCTCACTACCACCGTCATCATAAAAGATTCCTTTTAGAATGAGAATGGTTTGGGTTGGAAGGGACCTCATCTTTAGTCTTTTTGCCTGTGAGTTCCTGAAGCCAAGACTCTTTGTGGTGAGGCAGCAGGCTGGGGAGTGATGGTGGGCTTTCCATGGCTGCTTCTCCCCCCCTTTGCCCATTGGTAGCCCAGAGGGGCCAGGGTGGATTGGGAGGCCAGGGGAAGTGCTGCAAAGTGGCTGGTGCTTAGCTGGAAACAGCTAATCCCTCCAGTAGGCATCTCCAGTACCCCAGAGTGTTGTTCACAGGGCAGCTAGAGTTAAATGCAAGATGCCCATGAAGAACAGACCTTGGGGTGAGTTCTTGCAGGGTCAAAAACCAAGAGAGGCGCTTAGGGCAGAGCGACCTGGAAGGGCTTTGGATGTCTGCAGCAATAGTGACAATGGGAACTCCAGAAGATGGAGGCAGACAAGAGCAAAAGCAGAGAGGCTGACAGAGATGAGTATCTGAAGGGCAGGGAGAGTTGTAGCTGTCAGGGTTTGTGTTTATCTTTGCAGAGTGATTATTTTCAGATAGTGGTGTGAGAGAGTAAAACGTCAGCTCCTGCTATTATTAGCACTGCAAGCAATGAGGTGGTTGTTCATTGCTGACAGGTGAAATGAAGTTAATTTTGTTCCATCCTATGTATGAAAAAGTGCAAAAACAAGGCAGGCTTTGAGTCAGTCCCTGTGGCCTAGAAAAGACAAAGGAAACAGGCTCCCCAGCCATGGGAGATGGCCATGTGGTGGGGTGGTTTTCTCAGGGTGCTTCCATCCTGCTCCAGAGTAAGTGCTGCTGGAAGAGAGGATTCAGTGAGGAGCTGCAGATGTCTAGGATTGATGAAAACATGGGGAGCTTGGGTAAAAATAAACCAAAGACCTTCAAATTTCCTTCCCAGAGGAGAGGAGGTCTCAGCCCAAGGTCAGCAGCATGTGGTGGGACTCTAGAAGAGTTTTTGGTAGCGAATCCTCATCTGAATGGGGTGCAGCTCCCCAGAGGAGGGATTTGACAGCCCCATGGATGAAAGCTGCTCCTGGACTCATAGCTGCCTTTGGAAACTTAAAGTGTCTGTAGCAGGCTGGAGGATCTGGCTGTTGGTCATCCTCAGAGCAGTCACAGACACAGGGTGGGCAGCAGGATAAAAGTCTTGGGGATTGATGGTGCTGGTGTAAATGAGAGCCGAATACAGCTCTCATTGTTTGAGCAGATGTGTCCTGTCTACTGCTAATTATAAGCTTCGTGTGCACAACACACACTGGGAGTTGTGCCAGATACTATTTCTTTTCACGTTGAACTCAAAATCATTATAATTAAGCTTTAAAGTTGTAAGTAAAAACTAACAAGGAGTGTGGCTTTGCCATCATGCTGCTTGCAACTGGGCCAGTCCCTGCTGGGATGGCTGGCTGTGAGGGTACAGCCTCTGTCCTGGAGGGCAGTCAGAGTGGGGACAGGGGTTTGAAGGAGCTTGTGGGCTCTGCCATGGAGGGCTTGTCCAGATTTAGGTTTTAAATAGGCAGAAGACCTAAAAATACTGGAAAAATGGCTGTTTTACAAAGGTGGGAAGTGTTGCTGGTTGAGCTTTAGCAGCTTCTCTAGTTTGGCAGGCACAGGAGAGATGCTTGCTAAGAAAGGGAAACCAGGAATAAAACTGGGAAGTGATGGCAGAAGCAATCACACAACCTTGGGCCAAGGGAACCCTTGACTGATAGCTCTGATCAATAGCTGTGATGACTCCAGAAGGGGTTGCTGTGTGCACGACTGGATAACAGGGATGTGGTGGCTGCGCCACTGGCTGCAGCCTGGTGGGCACCAGTCACCAGCTGCTTTGAGGCACCTTTTGGGGCTGCCACAGGATAAGGTGGGTGCTGGGAACAGCACTGTTTATCCCTGGGGGAGCACCCCACCTCTGCTCCCCAAACACCATGGGATTCATGAACCCCTTTTTTGGGTTATGTCACAGGAGCTGAAATGGGTGGCTCTGTACCTAAGCGTATGGATCACCAGGGTTCCACTCCCATGGTGCTCTTGCTGTGCAGCCAGGGGCTTGATGAATGGGTTGGGGGGGGAGGGGTGGGGATTGGGCATGACAAGCAGTTTAAAAACAAGGCTGCAGAGCAGACAGTGATAAGCCCTCAGCCTGGCAATTTGTATTTGGAGGGAAAGCCACTGCTGGGTTTCAGCACTTGTAGGTCTTTGTCTGGGGTTGCGTCTGCATAAATTACGTCTCAAGATCCAGGTGAATGCAGGGGAACAAGCTGCACTGTCAACCTGGCAGCAGCCGGAGAGGCATCATCACTGCTCCTGATAAATGGGTCAAGATGGGTCCCAGTGTTTGAAAAATGAGCTGCTGACCTAGATAGCAACAGCATAATGACTTACTCACAGTGGGAACAAAAGCGAGCGTCGTGAGCCACACGTGGCTCTGGAAGCAGGGATGAGCCCCATGTGCTGGGTGGAACCTGGGCTGGTTCCCTGCACTTAGTTTGTACCCAGCTTTTCCTTGGCAGCTGGGCTGTGGAGTGGGAGGCATGGAGGACCTCGGCTGTCTCTTTCTGATGCTCTGCCGAGACGCAAGGTGAATTTGTCCTGCTGGGGAGGCACCTCCTGCTGCCCCTTGCTTTGCTGTCCTCCAGTAATGAAGGACTCTTTGGGTTGTCTTATTGATTTCCCTGCCACACCGTTTTGCAGGGGAGCGGTGCTGTGAACCCCTGAGAACCCTGTGTAACTGTTTAATGCCAGTCTGTACGGAGAGGTGTTGTGTGTTTGGGTTGGTGGTTGGCAGGGTTGATGCTAAAGATGGAGCTGCTGCTGAAGCCAGGCTTCCTTCTCCTTAGTGCAGGGGAAGAAGGCCATGACCTGCAGTGTGCCAGGGGATTCTCCTGTGTTGGGATTATTTTTCTCTGGGTGAAGCCATGCTCCTCCTGAGCACCGAAGGTTGGCACTTTCTTGGTGAGAGGCCTGTCAGTGCCCCTTGTTAGCTGCTGTAATTGAATAGTGCCTTTCTTGTGTATTAATTAAGCAATACCCAAGCTAAGGTCTCAGTTGCCTTGTGCTGACACTAGTCTCTTCAGTTCAGCTGAAGACCCTTTTCTTTCACGAGGATTTTTGGTGACGAGCTTTAGTTAAGACCACAGTAATTCCTTACTTGAATTTGTGGATTTGTTGGGGTTTTGAAGTCCCCTTGCTGGTGGGGACAAGTGATGCTGTGATACTCCAGTTACAGAGGTTTCCAGCTGCATTGGATTTAATGTTTGTTGGCCTGTATGAGCAGTGGGGTGGTATTGGTACCTCTCTCCAACTAGGTCCCACTTTATTTGACCTTCATAACTGGAGTCATGGTGGGTGCACTTGAGGCCCCAGTGCCTTGCCTCAATCCTGACTGGGTGCCTTTCAGTCTGCTGGGCTTTGATTAGACAGGTTTTGCTTGGTCTCTTGAATGCAGCACTTGCCCCTCCAAGCCTTCTGCCCCATTGCAGAGCGGCAGTGCTGACCCCCTGCACCCCAAAAGCATGCCTTGTTTGTTAAGCCATGTTCCTGGAGCAGCATGCCTGCTGTCTGGTGCTGGGGTACGGTTCAGAATGGGGCTGGTTTTGCTCCCTGAAGCTCAACATGGGTCTGGCCCGAGTTACTTTGACACCGGTTTCCAGCCCATAAGATGCTCTCACCTGGTACGTGTGAGCAGCGGAGGAGCAGCAGCTCCAAAGTAAGGGGAGCCTGGCCGGGAGCACCCTGAACTGCAGGAGAAAAGGGGTAGGTGAGCCCAGTCTTGGCTGTACGCAGGAGGTGCTCCACACTGAGCCCCTGGAGTCCGCAGGAGGAGGAGGCATTTACATACCCAGATGCAGGAGGCCAGAAACAAGCCAGGCAGCCAGTCACTCTGCCTTCCATGTCAGGCCCTTGTGGGTGGAGAAGCAGGTGACTGGAGGAGCCACTGCGAGCCCTGGGCCGTTGGGACTGCTCTTGCATGGCAGGCCCAGAGGTGACATCCTTTCAAATTCCAACAAGAGATTGGAACAGTGGCCGGGTGTCTAGCCTGTAGCAGGCATGAGTTTCCTAGATTTAAGGAGGCTCCAGCACCTCCCTGTGCGCTGGCATGGGCATTCTGATCCTTTCCTTCTCCGAGCTGGCTCCCTGTCACTCGCCACAGTAGCAGGGAAAGGGGCTCAGCCTTTCTCCCTTCACTGACATCTGGGTTTGATCTTGCCCTCCTAAATCACTGAGGATGCTTTGTACACCACACTGCGCTGCTCCTTCATGGGCCCCTTGCCTGCATGTGGCTGGCCTCATCACTCAGGAGACCACAGGTCTGCCTGGAGCACGTCTGTGTGTCTTGACTGATGAGATGATTCACTGCCCACACCTTGAGACAGGAGCTCTAGAAAACGCTGCCCCTAGCAGAGGAGGAGTTTGACAGCAGAATGTGCAAGGACTGCCCTGTGCTGCTGGGTCTTGGAATGGGATGCAACAAGCAGCAAAAGATGGGTTGTGACAGACAGGGAGGCACCTGGGATTTGCTACAGTGAAGTCAGTGGTAGGGTAGGAGGCTGTGTGCAGGTCAGTGGTTACCCACCACCATGAGCTGAGGGTCGTTACTTCAGTCCCTAGGAATCTCATGGTTTGGTTTGTAGTGACTTTCCTGTGCCTTGTCCTCTAGAAAACAACAGTCCCTTCACAGTGTCAAGGGAAGAGAAAGTTTGGTCCTTAGTCCTCACTGTGACAGAGGTGATTCCTGACCTCAGGCCTGGCTCCCGCAGCGCATCCATACGTTGGTGCCTTGCCAGTTTTGCCTGTCTGAGCTTGCCAGAGGCTACATGCGCTGCTTTGTCTCCCACAGGCTCCTGCTTCTGGGTCGCCGTCCTGGACGGCAACGTGGTGGGGATCGTGGCAGCGCGGGGCAATGAGGAGGACAACACAGTGGAGCTGCGGCGCATGTCTGTCGACTCCAACTACCGCGGCAAAGGGATTGCCAAGGCCCTGGGCCGCAAAGTGCTGGAGTTTGCCATGCTCAACAACTACTCCTCCGTCGTGCTGGGAACCACGGCCGTGAAGATGGCAGCCCACAAGCTCTATGAGTCCTTGGGGTTCAAGCACGTGGGTGTTGTCGAACATTACGCCCTGCCGGGGATGACACGCTCCTTACTGGAGAGAATGTTTTTCCAGCTCCGCTACCACCGCTACCGCCTGCAGCTGCGGGAAGAATAAGAAAACCCAACCAAACAAATGGGGGAAAAAAAAATAAATTCATTTTTTTCTCCTCCTCCTCCCCCTTCAAAATGAATAAATTGCCCTTCCATTTCTCGTCACTGCTGATTTGCCAATTTTGGGTTGAGTTTTTGTACCCTCATGTCATCTCTTGGTTTGCTCCGTGCAGCTCGATGGTCCGGGCCGAGCAGCGCTCCTTCCTCGCATGCTGTAGGTGGTGGTGCTGGGAGTCCTGCGACCCGGCGGGGCGGAGCGGAGCGGCGGCCTCTCCTTCCCAGGTATCTCCGTAAAGCACAGAAATTTTCACTGCAAAAATAGCACCACTGCTCCGGTGTACATAGTCTTCTTCTCCGAGTGTAAGATAACATAGCAATGCATCCATCATAGTGCAGAGATATTACTTGAATGCAGTTTTCAGTATTTCACACACCAGTAAGTAGAATATGCATCCGTCTGACCGTTATTTACTGGTTAAGAGTTTTCAAAAAGGAAAAAAACCAGTGGGGGGCAAGCTCCCCTCCCCGCCCCAACCCGCTTGCTACAATGCATGAAGAGGAAAGCGCGTGCACGCACTCAAACACATCGCACTGCCACCACAGCACTGGTGTTGCACTTTCTTTGGATGTGCCTCATTCTGCCAAATGTCTGAGAGACCCTGGGTGCATCCGGTAACCACGACTCCGCTCCATCCTTCCCCCTCCCACCCCCTCTTTTCCTAAGCCAGCACAGACTCAGACCGGCTGAACTCTGAGCCCCATTGTACCATAGTGTGAAGTTAAAATCAAACCCAAGTATCTCCTGCGCTGTTCTGTAGCCACGTGTAACCTGCAGTCCTGGGCCAGACTCCGCATGTGCGTCGGACTTTCTCTTTGCTGCCTTTTGGGGTTGGTTTTTTTGTGTTTTGTTGTGGGTTTTGTTTTTTATTCCTTCCCCCCCCCCTTTGTTTGTTTTTATTTTTAAGGGGTTTTGTTGTTGTTGTTGTTGATGATGTTATTATTTTTAGTTTTGGCTTTTGCTGAATGGTGTCATTGAGGCGTGATGGAGGCTGCAGTTCCTATGGCAACACATTTGCACATTAATGTGCGCACCAAACCTCGCCACTTCAGAGAAGCAACGTGTGTGACAGATAATAGCGTTTTGGGGAGCGCCGGGGTGGGGTGGGGGGAGCATACTTATTATCTTAACCAGCTGCTTGTTTGATAAATGTAGATGGCCTCACTGCAGCCTTCCATCAAAGGTAATTAACTGCTTTAATGATGTCAGATTTGTGAATTGTACAATGCAAAAAGCAATGCAAAGCAGATTCGGCATGTGTCTGTACCCGGTATGTATGTACAGTGCCTGCCAACTAAAAAATAACCAAGACTACAGCTTCTTCTAGCCTGAGATATCAACTTTTATAACTTATTTAAACAAATAGCAACTTTGCATGAATTACGTCTTGGAGAAGAAAAAAAAAGATGGGTAGGTTTTAATTTTTAAAACATGGTATCAGAAGTATAAAGAAACCAATTCTGGCTGCATTTAATTTGGGGTGGGTGGAGGGGTCCAGCTCTGTGAATACATTTAAAGAGAAAACCCCTTTAATTTAGTTCCTGGGGGGGGAAAGTTACTATTTTATGAAGTATTAGGGGGTGGGGGGGAAACCCAATGCCTATTGTGATGAACTTGGTGAAAGGGTAGAGGGTGTGTTAACCATGCTTGCCGTTGCAAGCACAATGGAAGCATCAGCAGGTGGGCCCCAGAAGGGAGATGGCGTGGGGCACTTGGAGAGGAGCCATGAGGCACATGGGGGGCAGGCAGCAGGGACCCACGGGTGAGATGCTGCCTGCGCCTCACTCATACTGAGAGCTGCCCCCTCCTCTCCAGCCTGAAGCTGTCCCAGCACTGAGACGTGGCCGGCAGCGCTGGATGAGCTCAGCGGGAAGGGGGCTCACCCCATCCCTGTGGGGCTGCATAATGGGCACTGATGTCAGGGATGGAGGAGCCGTTTGGCACAGCCCTGGTAGCGCGCTCAGTGCTGGGCGCAGGCTGGGCCCAGCCTGTAAGGAGCCAGAGGGGCAGAGTCCCAGGGTGTGCCCAGCAATAAGGGGGGAAATGAGGCTGGGGAAGGGCGCTGTAGCAAGAGACCGTTGAGTTTAATTAACAAAACTTCTGTATGGGGCACTATATTTTTTAAAGTCTTTCTATGCTGTACATTTCTCATGAAGCTGAAATAATGTACTGTTGGTAGTGGGGGTTGTATAGTGTACAGAAATTGGCAGAATATTTTCTTGCTGCATTCAGTGATTTATTAACCGAAGTAAAATAGACAAATATCAAGTGTTAGCAAAAGTTGAAAGAAAAAAAAACAAACCACAAAACAGTTTGTGCCTTTTTTAGTTTATTTTTCTGTTGCTATGTAATCACTGCACTAAAACCTTTCCAGAGGGTAAAAAAAACAAAACAAAACAAACTAGTCTCTTAATAAGGGAGGAATAGGTAAAGCCTAAATTGAGTGTTAATTTTTTTATTGGGATATTTAATTAAAAGAATGTTGCTGGTTTTATTTGATACCTGTGCCTTTGTAATAAAACTCCACATTCTGTCAGAAAAGCCAAACCTGGAATAAATCCTACCAGATCCCACAGATGTAGAAGTACCATCAGGTTACCAGTATTTCCTTTCAAAAAAAAAAACCTTAACTGATGATATTACAGTATCTGATCGTAATACCTGTTGAGTGGCCTAGGAACGAGGTGCTTTGGTAAGGTGCAGCTCTTGGGGTGCTGTCTGTGTTCCTTGCCAGGCATGTCGGCTGCCGGAGATGTATCCATAAGGATTGAGTCATTGCCACTTGCCCGGTAGCTGCCAAGCAAATTTTTTCCCTTAATGCTTCTGCCAGTTGGTTTGTGACCAGGCACTTGGAAAAAGTCCAGCTGGTTGGTCCCAGTTCTCCAGCCGGGACAGATCGTTTCTGAAGGAAAGGGCTGGCTGCCAAATAGGCTGGGTTTTGCTTTCCTCGGAAGGTGGAGATGGCTGGAGGGTGAAAGGCTGCTGGTCTGAGCCCTGGGTTTTCTTGGGAAGCCTGTCCAGCTGCCAGAGTTGCATCCCTGGTAGCAGCAGCGGGATGGGGGTACAGGACCTCCAGCGTTGCTGCTGATTTCCCACCCAGGGCTGCTCTGAATAGGATTAGACAAGGTTGGGCTCAAGAGTGTCACGTGATACTGTCACTTCATCTGCATGCATAAGAGGTTTCCCTAAATGGGATAGCTTGGGCTACACTCTGGAGCCAGAAGGCCTCATCCTGCTGCTCTGCGTGGCCCCTGGGTTCTGGACCGTGCCAGGCTCACCTGCTGCCCCAGGCTCCAGTCTGGGCCAGTGTGCTGACAGACCACAGCGCAGTTCTCAAGGTGATGTCTTGAGGCTGAACAGGCTTTGGTCGGTCCCTCCTCCCTCCCTCCCCTCCCAGTGCACTGGTTTAAACAGCATTGCATGGAAAAGTAAGATTCCTACACCTTTTTGCGTGTACTCCCCAGCACTGGTTTTGCAGCCCCCCCTTAGGGAGCTTCTTGTTTCCCCTGCACCAGGTAGCCACGGTCAGCCCAGCCCTGTGTTGGGACCATTGTCATCCCCTTTTGTCCAAGCTTGAGAGTCAGGAGATGAATGTTCCCATCTCAGCATCAGGGTGGTGCAGAGCAGCCTAAGATGGTTGTGGGTTTAGTCCAGAAGGGACCTACTGCCAGAAACCTGTTGAGAACCTGTTACCAGTTGTCAAGTCTAATTCCATTGGTATGAGAGGGCAGGGAATGCTCCTAACTTATTTTGGTGGTTTTTCCTTCCAAGGAAACTAACTGGGGTGTGGGGAAGAGTGGAGCATCTCTTGGGTCCTAGCCTCAGCTGGTAAATGTGATGGCTAGGAAGACTGCTTCAGAGTTCAGTGGAGGATGTGCTGGAGATGTGAAGGAGTGTCACCCAGCTCTGCCAGGTGCCTGCTTTTGCGACATGTGTGTTGTCACAGCACGCTGCCCTCACCCTGCATGTTGTGCAGTGGCACTGAAGATGCAGTTTCTTTGGCTGGCAGCTCTCTCCTCAGCTTTGTGGCTTTTTCTACTAATCCGGGTGCAGTGGGCACTGCTCACATGTTCTCTGCTCAGGGTGGACCTAATAAAATAAGAAGAACAAGGGAAACTTAGCATTGCTGTGCTGAGATCCAGAGCTGGGACAATTCCCTGGGGAGCGAGTGGGAATGCCCTGCGAGGCCTGAGCAAATTGGCAATTCAAGTAATGTTTGGCAGTAAGCTCTGTGGGAAGCTTGGCCCCCACATGGAGCCAGGCGGGTAACGCTGAGTGACCAAAGCAACAAGGAAAGTGGTTTCTGATCTAACTTGAAACCCCTGAACTGGTATTTGTCTTAAAATCATACCGTGCATTCCCCCCAGGGAGCAGGCAGCACCTGCAATGTGCCTAGAAGTGGCAGCCATGATGACTCCTCTCTGCTGGGAGCTGCCCTTTGACACGCTTCTGCCCAGAAAGGTTTGGGGTGCTCCCATCAGCTGGGAGCCATCCTTTCCCCAACCTGGCTGTTACCAAGCAGTGTGCGGGATGGTGTTTCCGAGGGGACCCTTCCCTCTCCCTGAGCACGCTGCAGGCCGTGCCCACACACGCAGGGTAGGAGTGGCAGGAGCTGGGCTCCTGCATGGCCCATCCACTCCCATCTGTGGCACGCATGGCCTGGGAAGCAGCCGATGGCGGAGTCAGGGCTGCTGTGGGGTGCTGCCCGCTCAGGGAGGAGAGGTGTGTAGCCGTGGGGTACTGCATCTGCATGGCTTTTTGGGCTGCCCATCACAGAAGGAGATAGCTGGCAGTCAGAGGGAAGCAGGCTCATTTGAAAAGGTGTTTGTCAGAAGCAAGATGAGCTTAACCAGTGTTACAAGGTGACTTATTTAATCATCCTGATTTAATCGTCCCTGTTTAGGAGAAGCAGGATGTGTGGTTGCAGGTGGCTGTTGGGTTTTGGATGTGCTGCACACCTTGTTGGGGTCCCAGCGCCGCAATCCTGCAGCAGCAGCAGAAAGTGGCCAGTGCCTGGTGGGGGGTCAGACCCCTTCCTTGCTGTGGGGAACTGCACCTTGGCCAGGGAGAGCAGGAGGATGATCCGGAGGGCGAGAACAGAAAAGTCCAGTGGTCAGATTTCCCCAGGGAGCTGTGCTTTTACAAAACCTAGTCACGATCCGCGCTGCTGCCCGTTACTCACTGAACCATGTCCATCCACCAAGCGGGTCTGCTGCCTTTTAATTTGTCAGATTTGCTGGCCGAGGTGTAAATGGATGGAGACTGCCTGCAGGGATTTCTAAATTGCCAAACACCCAAGGACAGAACCAGTTCTGGTTACTTCCGAATTAACAGTTGCATTTTCAGGGTGTTGGGTGCCTGTGTTTCACTGGCACGGGTATGATGCCGTTGGTATGCACTCTATTTAAGGCTTCATGAAGGCATTTTTAATTCCTTGCTAACTGGAGCCTTGAGGTGAAATATACTGTACCATGTAAAGAAACTGAAGGGATGCAAACTGTTAAATAAGCTTTAACATGCAAAAGGAAAAATTGATCTTTCTTCCCCCCCCCTCCCCAAAATAGATCCACACAGAATCTTAAGAAAGAAACAAAAAAGGAAAGGTGTGCTCTTGCATCCCTCAGTAACACAGACTATGCACAGAGATTATGCCTGTCTCCCACTGAAAAACTGCTACCTGCATGGTCATTCAGAGTATCTTCCATTGGAAATGAAAGAGTTTAACAGAGGGTTTAACTAAAACACAGTATCATTTAAAGCAACAAGCTCTTATGTCAGCATTTAGAGTTTGATCACAGTTTAAAATGGCTGTTTGGTGCTGTCTTACATGATGGTCAGCTGCAGGAGGCAGTACACTTTTAACATCCAGGTAGTGGGAGATGGACTTACTGAAACCAAGAGCATAACAAATACATAACACAACTGTAAATCTATTTATAAGTAACACGCTTGAATGCAGAAGCAGCTACTGCTATGTAAGCGTAATGAACGTATAGCTAACATTTTTCTATTTCTTTTCCTCCAAAGCTTAATCCTTTTGACTTGTAATATGTATATTTGATTTTTTTTTAAAAAAAAATAATATTAGGTTTAACAAAGCATCTGTTGCTTTGTGAGTTGTACTTATGATTGTGCTGGGCTGTTAGCTTTAAGCAGTTTGTGTGCTTGTGTTATTTTATTGAAGCAAAAGTCTTCTTGAGACAAATACAGCAAAAGTAAAGAAAAAAAAACCTAAATTTTTTTTTTTTTGGTAGTGTTAAGCAGATGTGTGATATGCATTTGGAAAAATGTCCAATGTCAGTTGAAAAAAGAGAAACCAAATTGGGGCTAAATTGCTTACCAGAACTGCTCGTGTCTACGGCAGTAGCTTTTTAGTTCATGGGTTACGGGCTAAACTCATGCCTAAATAGAAACTCTGATTCCCCCAAACAGCCTCTTACTCTGCATCTCTCCACCATTGTACAAGACTGATGTGAAATGAGTCTTGTGTTTTCTATGTTCAGCATAGTATGTACTGTACTTTGTAATGGGAAGTGGCTGCAAGTCCTCAAAGAAACACGAACATATTTAAAAACAGCAATAATTACCACTGTAAAGCAAATGAGCATGTAGGGGAGAGCACAGGGAGAGTCACTGAAGCTGGTACTGTTAGGAGCACACTGGCACCTGGGGAGCAGGATTAAGGACAGGAAAGGCCATCGGTGCCTGGGACTGGACTTCACCTTGGCAGAGAACTTGCCCATGTAGGATCCTGCCGCCTGAGTCGTTCTTTGGCATTGTCAGTCCTTATGCAGAGTGGGTTTGTCACTGTAGTTTCGAGAGTGAGTTACTGCAAATACTGTTCCTGGTGGGAGAGACAGAGACAAGGAAGAGTTGTCAGAGTCACACGGAGAAAGGTAAATGCTCGTTGCCGCAGCCTCGTACTCTGGTACTCTGCTGCTGGGGCTCAACAAGAGCAGAAAATTGAATAGTCTGATTTTCTGGTGGTGGGAATCACAGAATCGCAGAGTTGTAGGGGTTGGAAGGGACCTCAAGAGATCATCGAGTCCAACCCCAGAAAGCAGCAGTCAGCTCTGCTGGAAGGCTGTTTGCATCCTGCCGAGGCGTATCGATACGAACCAGCGTGGCAGGGTGCGTTGCGGTGTGTGTGCGCTGGCCCTTGGTGGGCTTTGGGTGTCTGAGCTCAAGCCTACGCAGCACCACCCTGGTGCGGCACGGTCTCTCCATCTTCCACTGGCAGAGCCCCGGGAGCCGGCCAGCTCCCGAGGGACAGCAGGGTGTCCTCGGGCAGGGTCGGGCAAGGTGCTCTGGATGAATGACTTGTAGGTACTTAAGTTCTGTTCCTGATGGCCGCTGTAACTGTGAAAATTAACCAGACCTGCTGTGATAAATTTGGTTATATAAGGTTTATTTGGTTAATTTTTTATAAGTGAAAACTGAAAAGATGAAAGAGAATTGTAATATGAAAGCAACTGCTGTAAATAATGTACGAATGAATAAAATCTAAAACTTATGTCAGTTTTTTCCTAAACTGTATTGCTGTTGAGTTACTGACACCACGGTGCAGACGGTGCCTCCATCTTTTCCACCTCCCAATCCAGACTGGGCAAAGGTTGCTTGTTCCCATTTTCATTGCTAAATAGGAGTATCTTTATGTGCATGTCATGCATGTCCTTGGATTGTATTTCCATGCTGTTCCAGCTCACTGACTAATGCTAATGCACTCAGAAGTGTCAATGTTCTTGGAGCTGTGTATAGTAAATTTGGAGCCACCTCCAGTCGTTGCATTGCTGGCACTGCCCTGCGATGGGACCCTGCCCAGCCCTGACCACCACACAGGTCTGCCTGAGGCCACGTCCCTCCATTTGATGGGTGAGCAGTTGCACCCAAAATCCCACCTGAGGTTGGAGACAGCCCTGAGAACCATCCTGTTGGAGCAGAGAACCAAACAAAACCACTCAGTGCCTTTTTCTCTACCACCAAGGACATGGAGCAATAGAGTGAGTACTACCAGTGAGAATGTTTTCATGGTGGAGGTATATCTGTGGGGGTTCCCCAAGCCACACCAGCCCCTTTCTTCTCCCTACACCTCTGCGCTGCCTTAGGTAAAAAGCAGCACAAGCGGACTGTTCCCCTCCAGTTGTGTGTTTGAGCGGCACGAGGCTGTTTCTGACCAACTGTTGAGCATCGCTGTGAGGCAGGGAAGCACCGGCCTCCGATGTGGGAGGGCAGATGGGCCTCAAGTCCAGTTAGGTACAGTTGGAATAAACTGATTGATGCTGAAATGGCCTCTGGGGCTGTTTATTCCTAAAAAGTGGCTTCTGGTGGCAGCTATAAGCACTGCCAGGAGAGGCCTGCCAGCCAACTGCTCAGGGGCACCCAAGCAAACTGGTCTCCGGCTATCACCCCCAGCAAGGAAGCTGGGTGTTATCACCCCCACCCCGGCAGTGTAGGTCAAGGCTTTGGGATGCACAGGGTTATCTGGCTGAGCAGTCAGGCAGCAATGTGGAGCGTAAGGTTAGTGCCTTTGCCATATAGACCTGGCCCCTATCACTTATATTCTTTATCCAGCTGATAGCAGTATCTCAGTCAGAGGAGGAGTATGTAATACCCCTCTGGGACTGATAGTGATGTGTTGTGGGATTTGGGGGGAAGCAGCTGCAAGTTCACTAACATGCAGAAGCTTTGTTTCATACCAAAGGTACAAACAGCATCCCCCCTACCCCCCCCAGAAAACCCCACACCTGCTGTAATGAAATAATGGGAAAGTGGCAGCAGAAACAGTGTTAGTTTAGAAACTGTATTATGGGCTGTGCTGCGTGCCTTAATGCACCTCTGTTAACTGGTAACTGGGCTCTAACTCTACACTTACAGGCCATGCATCCATGCTCTGGCCTCCTTTTCTTTCCCCTTCATGATTGCTTGCTTTAGGTAAAAAAATTAAATTTCATGAGGACAAGGACTTTGCCCCCATGCCCCATGTCCCCAGGTGTTGCCTCATGCTCTAGGTGAGACAGGCCTTCATGATCCCTCCCCCTGTTGCAGGGTCTTCAGCACAACCACTAGCTATGTTTTCCTTAGTGCCTCCTAAAACACCAAGGCAACCCTTGCCCAAGCTGTCCCCTCCACCATAACCCTGGGCTTCCTGCAGTGGAGTTGGGAGGCTGGGGCTGGAGGTGGGCAGAGAAGTCCCTAGGTCTAACACAGTTGAGCGCATAAAGCTAACAGAACTGCTTTTAACTTGGCCAAGCAGCCACCAAAATGTTCCATCTACCTACCTGTCCATCCACCCATGCATCTATCCATCCATCCATGCCCATCTTTTGCCAAGAGACACAGGGGTTCAGTTTCCACCCCTAGGTTCCCAACCATGAGCCCACTGCCCACCCAGGCAGCTCCTTACTGCTGCCTATGTTTTTCCTATCAGGTAGGCCAAGCAAATGGTGCTATGGCAAACTCTGGGTTCCTCCAGTCCTCCCCATGTCCCCACAGCTGCTGGGTTTGGCGTTATTTCATACCTAGGCTTCACCAGGAGCCATGAATTGGCCCTCTTGATGCTTATCTCAGCAGCAAGGGCTGATGGGCAGCAAGAAGGGTTGTGTGACCTGGTCCCTTACAGGCTTAGGTGTGTTCTGAGTACGTCGAGTAGGGTGTGTTTGGGATACGATGCACTTGCAGCAGTGGCTGTGCAGGTGTGCTCACTACACATGGTCTGGCAGGACACCCAGCCTCGCTGCTCTGGGCTGTGTCTCACTCCCAGTTGACAGGTCCCCATTACAAGCCATCCCACCATCACCTGCCATCCCCACAGAAAGCCCTCACACATCTGCTTGGCTTCAGTCAAAGGAAGCAACATTAAATCTGGCAAGAGCCAGGGTCTGCTTGGAGTGCAGGATTCAACCTGACATCTCCTTCATCTGGTTGGAGTCTTTCACTGAGGCTGCTGCCATATTTCTATCACCTTGCCTCACAAGACCCACCCCCACACCCTTACACAAGTGTTAAGTACCATAATTACCAGCTCTTCCATTTTAATAATTAATAAGAGCTTCTGTATTCCAGTGAGCATCAACATCTCCCATGCCAAGGATTTTTTTATTGCAGTTATTTGCAACACTACTGGCCAGAGAAGCAAAGCAAAACAGCTTCTCTTTACTGCCCCATCAACTCAAGATAGGGCCACACTCCTCTGGGAAGCAAAGACATCAAAGAAAGCTTCCTCTTGAAAAGGACTCCTCATCAAGCAGGCTAGGACAGCACAGGATGTTTGCCTGGCTCCCTGAAGTCTTCACAGCCCACAGTTTGGCACAGCATGTAGATGTTGTTGCCAGAATACATTCAGGCCCTGGCAGTTCTTGCCACCAAAGTTTTTCAGGTTGATCTTCCTATGAGGTGAAATCTGCAGAGCTATCAGCTCTGCCTCCTAACAGCAGTGATGTGTAAAATGCTGGAGTGTAAGTGGTGAGGAAGGAAGACAAAGCTTGAAGGTTTCGTGGTTATGGTCATGTGCCCTAACACCATTTCTTATAAAAGTTGTTAAATTTGTCACAAAATTAACCTAATTGGCTTTTTTGGGGGTATGTTTTTGTTCTTTTCTGTGCTTGATTGCATTTGCAAAGTCAATAAATTCAATTCAACACCTGAGGTCAGTTAGAGCAGAAGAAGAATGAGCAATGGAGAGAGATGAGTCTTCTCACATGGATGTCAAAGGCAGGGTCAGATGAGTCATGCTCTGCAAGGGCTCATTTCTCTAACTTAATGACTAATCCAAGGTGAGTCTAGACCAGCCCAGCAGTAGATGTCCATCCTACAAACACCTAAGGTGAGATAAATCCTAACACAATGTCTCTGCAGAAAAGCTTCATTGTACCTGAGAACCTGGGGATGCTGAAGGACAAACAGCAGAAGTTTTTCAAGAAATATTCCTTGGTGCTTTAATGATAACTGATCCTATATAGTCACCAAAATTTAAAACCTTAACACTGAACTCTGCTCCTAGAAATAATCTGAAATGGCTGTTGAAGAGTCAAAGGTTTGGTCTGCCATAAAGACAAATCACCAAAAATTCAATAGCTTGGTCCAGCTCCTGCTGCACTGGTTACCTTGTGCTGTGGTTTGGCCTACTGGAGAGAAAAGTGAGAATCAGTTGCTCACCAGTAATATTTGTATTACAATCTGCTAGTGATATTTATATTTATACAACCTAGGTACTTAGGGCTTTATTCTTTTTTTTCCTACTCTAACAGTTCTTCCCTCTTCAGGAAAAAGCAAAGAGGTGCTTTGTGGGTAGAAGACCACAGCAAACTGAAGTACCTTTAACTCCTCTTTATTTGTTACAGGTTACCACTTGTATTTCATCTTGCAGCAACCCTGAATAATAGCCATTAAAAAAAATCAGGATCATTCTTTCAACTCAGTTAATTAGGGACAACTTTGGTTTAGATCTGATGGGCTCATTTGTAAGAGCAGAAGCTCCTACAGCCTTCGAAGCTCAAGGGACCTTGTTTCTCAAGTACAGGGGAAAATGGTCTGTATGATGAGACAGGACTCCAGGATGAAGCTTTTGTCCTCTCTTTGGGGAAAGGTGGAAAAACAAAGAAAAAAGCAGATACTTAGTCTTACTCTTTGTGAGTTTTTAATTAATATTTTAAGGAACAAAAGAAAAAGTGGAAGCCAGTGGAACCTCTAAAATCCTTTAAGTAATTGGGCACTAGGAAGACATTTTGGGAGAAGTCAAGGGGAAGAGGAAGAAGGTTCAGCAGTGAACCAGGACTCACCAAATGGGTCCCAGGAGAGGCTCTTCTCACTAGCAGCATCAAAGAGTGTTTGGGAAAAGGATGAACGAATGCTTAGTCTTGTCCTTGTCTAGCATAGAAGGTGGAGAACCATCCATTCTGGTGTCCCATCAGTGACGGGATCCTTCTTCTGCTCTTAAAGGTCTCAGAGCTGCTTCAGTCATTAGATGGGGAATGTCAAGAGGATCACACCAGAAAACTAATTCCTCAGATATGGATTTATTTAGGTTTTTCCTTTCATGAATATAAAGGAGTTGAGCGATCCAAGAGGTGCTTGCAGAGTGGTTAGTTCTGTTTGGACTGCTTTGGTCTGAAGAAAGCCCTTTGCCTTGAAAAATTACTTTATGCTCCATGTAAAAACTGCACAAAAAGCTCAATTTTTGCTTCTATTCAGAACATGGGTGAGAGGAACTTTGTGCCAAGCCTCTTAAAGCTGACTGCATGGCATATACTAGGGGAGCAGGGTTATGTCTGCCACTCTTGGTGACCTAAATCAAACATTCTCCAGCTAAAACTGTAGGCGAATCCCATCATGAATATATAGAGAGACAAGCACGTGACAGAGAAGCAGTTCTTCTTTTCATTTTAGTGCAGCAGATCCAGCCAATCACCTAAAATAACTTTGAGGTTAACCAGGGGGGAAAAAAACCAACACACTACCTTTTATGTGATTCTGCTTCACATTGCAAAGATCAGCTTTCTATCCAAAATATTCTCTAATGAAAAAATGAGGCCTAAAACAGGCTTTCCATTATTGTTAGACTGTGTGTGAATATCAGTTAATCTGACAGCTCATAAAAATATGTGTATTTGGGCAACCTGGGCTAGTGGAGGGTGGGTGTCCCTGCCCATGGCAGGGGGCTGGGACTAGATGGGTTTTGAGGTCCCTTCCAACTCAAAGCATTCCAGGGTTTTATAACAAAGCTATGATTTTTTTCTTCTTATGCATGTATAGATTTCTATTATACATCCACCTCTCCCACTGAGTCCACCGTAAGAAAGAACTCAACTGGTGATACTCCTTCTGCCTTGTAAAGTATGGTGTGCAGTGTTCACATGACAGGGGAAAATATACTGACCTTCCACTACCTCCATTCTCATTAAGTTTGGTAGGTGTTATACATAGAAATTAGCTGTGTTCCTTGAAATTTCAGATAGTAAGTGGGACATCGATGCCCTTGGAAGGGTTGGGAGCTGAAAAAAGCATGAGCAAATAAAAAAAATACTAAGCCCTACAAAAACCATTGAAGACCCTCTCCCCCTCAAAAGACCCCCACCCCACCCAATAAAAGACACTGAAAGGTAATCTCTACAAATGCAATAGTGTGAAAACTTCTCCCCAGTAGGTGAAGGACAGAGGGCAAAGTGCCTGGCTGCTGCTTGGGCGCATTAAACTGCAGCCAAAGCATCCCTGACACACTGTGAGATTCTCACAAGGCTGAGGTGTTTCTCACTGGTGCAAGATCTGAACTTTTTATCACCACAACGTTAGCCTCCTAAATGTCATGTCACACCTGTGACTGCCACACAGGCTCCCTCAGGCTGCCACTGGGAGGAGGACTGCAATTCCCCTTTGTGCTTCAGGCCTATGCAGTGTTCAGAACCAGTGTCTGAGGTTTTGGGCATCTTGGCAAGATTCCCTCCCTGTGACTTGCAGAAATGCTGCATCCTGTGCAGCCAGATGCTGGTTTTTCACCCTCATTCTAACACAAACACAATAGATTTTGATATGAGTAGCAATGCTCTCTAGCAATACAAAGGGAGTGATTCAGCTGGCTAAACATAAGGATCCAGTATCATTTGAGACACCCTATGTTTAGATGCCTTGAAGGGAGCCCAACCAGACTGTGCACTGCTCTGGGGGAGCTAATAAGCTGGAGAGGCAAGCAATATTGTTGTCTTCTCCCTTACTCTCATGCTGAGTCATTTAGGTTTATTATACGTTGTGTTTGCATAGCAAATGTGACCGAGTCAGGCAGCTAGCACTTGCAACTTACCTTGCCTAAGAAGTAAATATCCTGTCCCCATAAGGGATTGTTTGTCTTCCTAGGCTCTGAGTGTGTCTGAGAAGCACAACTCAATCTCATGATCATTACTATTTCTACAGTAGCCTTTTAATTAATATCAGTGTCATGACACCTCTGGTCCTAGGAGCGTGCCCTGCCTATGCATAATTAAAAATAGAGATAGATTTCAGTAGGGCAAATAATAATGCAATGAGCAGAATGCATGGTAAGCCAGTTCCTTTGTCATTCACTTACACACAATTAATCAAAACACTTCAATATGCTAATAAACTGCAAAATTATTCATTGAGATAGTTTGTTCCTTCATCATGTCACAGTGTCAAAGGATTTGTCACCAGTGCTTCCACCCAGATTGCCAGGATTTCTGCATACGTGAAGGGAGAACAGCACAGGAGCTCCATCCCCACAAAAGGCCGTGTCAGATGTGTGAGAGCTGTGAATTCAACATATTTCCAACACACTAATATGCAGTAATATATTTCAGCTTGTCTTCTTTCCCTTCCTGTAGCCTAGAACTCATTCCTAGAAAGCTATTCTTTAAAGTTGTGTGGTTAAATGGAAGAAATACTTTTTCCATTGATGTGCAATAGCTGACTGCTCCTCGTATGCAAACAGCTACATGTTTGATTGCAGGCTGAAAGCTCTTTCCATAAGAGCTGAGGGCACTGGCCAGAGGCCGCAGAGCGTTTGCAGTGTTGTATATCATGTTAGGTGAAGAATGGGGTCAAGGTAAGGGACAACCTTCAAGATGGTTCCCCTTCCACTCAATTAGCAAATGTTGCACTCATCTGTTTGCCTCCCACTAACGAGTTTAATAAAGGTGGTGTGATTTAGGTCTTGCAGAGCTGGAGGAGATGAGTCGAGTCGCTGTCGCTCCAGGATATCCAGCTCTGGGCAAGGCGCTCAACACGTGGCTGTACGGCAACGCGGCCCGCCGGGTGCAGGGCCCCGCACGTGCTGAGGCTGTCTCTGCCAATGGCAGGCATTCTGAGAGACAGGCCAAACTGTCTTTGCCCCTTGTCCCTCCTCACCCTCAGGAATACCCATGGAGAGAGGTTTTGAAGGGATTCCTCTGAGTCTGGGAATGCAATGGTGGCGTTAACGCTGGGAAGTGAGACGAGCTTCTCCCGGGGCCTTCGCTGGGTACTTCCCTTCACCAGTGGCTTTTGCAGCCCATGCTGTGCTCCCCTGTCCCCTGCTGCTGCAGCACCACGGGGCTGCCACACTGTACTAGGAACAGCTCCGTGTTGTAAGCATGGAAGCACTTGCTGGAAATGCAGTATAGTAATGCTTGGCTAGTTTGCTGGGACATGAAGTTCTTGGAAGTGAGCTACCTATCTTTTTGTTATTTTTGCTGGTAAAATGTTTTCCTTATAGAAAGCCATTTAGTTCCTCCTTAATTATTATTTCTGGGAGTGCTACCAGGGTTAGATATTTAACTTGTAAGTGCCAAGCATTCTGTCAGTCCTGCTCGCTCTAATGAAACCTGTACATTGTTTGAGGGGCTGCTGTAAATTGTACGCTGTGGTTCCTCTCTAAACCTCTTGCAGGTGCTAATGCTACAAAGCAGGCTTGAGACTTTGAATCCCTGTACTGATGCCCAAAGGTTTCAGCATCAAAGGGTTCAAAACCTTCCTGATGCTTAACTGTGGCAAGCAGAAAGACACAGGTTTCTTTACAGAATCATCATGCTTTCTGAGTTGAGTTTTTTCCATGCAGGTTTCCTTTAGCCTCTGTTTTACCAGCTGGAGTCTCTCATACCACCAGCCTTTGGGGAAGGGAACCCACAGTTTTCAGTTGCGTATCAAGAAGGATTTTCAACACTGACTTTCAGCCCCATAGCTTTCTAGAATCATTGAATCTTTAAGGTTGGAAAAGACCTCTAACTTCATCAAGTCCAACCAGACTCGATGGTTTACTTCCCGGTTTCTCTGAGGCAGGGAGATGAAACAGTTAGTCTACAGTGCCAGGTTCATGAAGGCAGTAAAAGGATTTCAATTCCAGAGTTTCCCTGCTATTGCTAATGCACTCAGCTGCATCAAAAACAGGACAACACTTTAAACTGGAAGATCTGGGGAAAAAAAAACCCAAATATAAAAAGAGCCTTTGCTGTTGCTGGGCAAAGAATGTCCTTGGGCTGGGAAGTGTGGGGGGGAAAAGCCACTGGCCACTGTTAGGTATGGAAGCACCAATGAGCAAAAAAGGAGCTGGAGGTGGAGCAGGGCAGGGAGTGAATAACACCTGCTGCCAAGTCCCTTTATTGAAAGAACTGAAACACAAGGAAACTAGCAGAGTTTTAAGGCCAAGACATCACACAAAAATAGCTTAACAGCTCACTTTTCAGTCAGAAGGTGAGGAGGGGGAAGCAGGGACAAGAAAATGTGCCCCTGTCTCTGGACCATCAGTGTGGAACATGAATAAGGACAGGGAGGATGCCTGACACAGGAGTAATGTTAAAGGGAAAACATCTTCCAGCCCAAGAGCAGATGTGCATTTCTCTGGGTTGTACCTATGGGCTACACACAGCAGAGACAGCTCCTCTTCCTTCTGATGGACACACGATGACATGGTTAAACCAGAGAAGCATTCCCTGCACTGGAGACTGGAACCAGAGCCTGGGCTCTTCTGCGGGACATT